>JAUTBZ010190423.1:0-22256 GCA_032361785.1 Lepetodrilus galriftensis | reverse complement strand
TTTCAACGTTACACGCCATGTCGTCTGCCACCCGGCATGGCGTCGGCAATGAAACGATTGTTCCGTGCAAGGCCTCACATCTTCCATAATTTATGTTATTGAAGATTATCACGTCTTCCATAATTTATGTTATTGAAGAACATCACGTCTTCCATAATTTATGTTATCGAAGAACGTCACGTCTTCCATAATTTATGTTATTGAAGGACATCATTGCATTCCTTATATTATTGCAGAATGTCACATTTCATATATTTTATTATTGAAAAAGGTTACTTATTTTATTGAAGAACATCATGTATTGCTTGTCATATAGTATTGCAGAACATGGCGTATTTCATATATCTTATATTATTGTAGAACATCATGCATAGAAGCATCGTCGGCAAAGCAGCAAACACATTCGCGCATAGAAGCGTCGTCGGCAAAGCAGCAAACACGTTCGCCTACCACTCTAAATCGTTGACAGGTGTATATCCAAGTGGTCATGGTGTTTTACTCCTATTTAATTAGGTCCCATGCAAGCACATTAAGGTGTTGGTCTTTCCATGACTAACGCCACCGAGAGCTGTTGACTCTCTCGCCCCTTAGTGTCGGTCGCAATATCGCGTCCAGAACAAGCCCCGGCAACGTTAATTGTCCGCGGCCCTTGTTTCGTTGTTGGGCTCGAAGAGGAACTATTTTATCTGGCGTATGGTCCTCAAACAGCCCAGTTGTGGACGGTCAACATGCCGTATCACTCCCCTGACCCCTGAGAAGGACACGGCAAATAGCCAATGCCTTGTTCAAAGCTCCCCGCCATGCATTCTACGGGATGTGCTTCTTCGAGTCTCCCTGTTGTGTGGACTCGGGAGAGCAAATTTGTTCAAAATTCCCTCGTTTGGTTCGGTTCTGTCCCCGGGGCACCGGTTTTGCGGCTCGTTGCGTTTCAAATTTCCGCCGCCAAATCTTTATCAGTGCACGGGCTGGTCAGTATGCGGTGGTGTTTGTTCTCAGCTCAACTGGTCAACAGAGTTACCCCCCCTGGATCAGACCGTATCATCAGGCGTGGTAAACACCGGAACATAAAAGAACCCGCGGAGGCCACATGTTTTGTTTGAATTTGATTAAATTCGGCATTGACTACTATCAGGAATAGGACCTCGCGTCTCAAAGTGGATAAATCAGAGGTCAAAATGGATAAATCATGGGTCAAAATGGATAAATCGTGGGTCGTTCCTTCATTTCAACTAGACAATGAAATTTGATGTTTTTGTTACGGTTATTATCTCTTCAGGGTTTTTCTTTAACCATTTCCATGTTGAAGATGACTCATATCAAATATTCTTACTTGGTTCCTATAGGGTTAATAATTTTTAGTTTCAGTCTTAGTGTCCATTTTAATTTTTTTAATGGATTATAGCATATCAGGAATAGTTTATAATTGAATAATTTACTATTTATTGATTGGCTGAGATATCAATGGCAGATGAAGCTATTATTGTTATAGAAAGACGGCCATATTGGAATTGGTACTTGTTTGACCAGGGTAACATCTATGTATATCCGTCCACAAATTGGCTACAAAAAATTACGCATGACCAGATATTCGTTCATTAATTGAGCTCGATCAGATCTCATAAGTTAATCCGCTGGCGTAACATACGTAATCCGTATTGCGTCGTATTTAGTTAGGCATGTCGCAATGCAGCGGCTGAAGACATCCTGCTGTTTAGACTTTTATTGACTTCCTGTCTGGAGAGTCATTGAGGAACTCTCCTGTCACAGAGATACGTTGTCTTCTGTTGTCCAGCGATAAACAAGAGGTCAGAGTTGGTTGCCGTGGACAACACACTAGCCACCACCAGAAATAGAGCCGTCTGCTGGAAAGAAAATAGAGTACATTCCCCTGATGATGTCAATAACAACAAAAGAAATTAAAACAGAATTAATTGAATTTGAATCAAGGATTTTTTTGGGGGTGTGTGATTTATGAATTAAAAAATATTAGTTGCAAATAATAAGTATATTTATGTAGCGCAAGTTCTTTCATGCGCCATGGCATGCTTATTTGTAATATTGCAGCAAATAACTTGATGATTACATTTGTTTTTATGCAAATGTATTGAAGAAATCATTGAGGTCTCAAATTATGTAATTAAAGACGCATTCCTATTATTCCAGCAATGAAACTTTAAAGTATTATTTCAATCCATTACATTGTGGTTACAGCTTTCGATGACTAATTTTTTGTCAAACTTCATAGTTACTTCACTACATTTTCGGCCGAGATTTTGATTTACACGTGACACTTTATCGCTGGCGATAAAGCATATTTGTCAGCCATGCTGCTACAGGGTCAGAATTTACCGGCCATTAAAAGCCGCCAGTTGGCCAAGTTCCCCCGGAAGCAAACAGGGTCAAAGTGATTTTACTTTCTTATCGCCTAAATAAAGACTTGCATAGTTCTGTTTCCATAACTTTATCATGATTCTGGTACCACCAGTCGACACATTGAGCGGCAGGATAGACTGTAAACCAAATTGGATTAAAATTAGATTATTTTTGATAGATTGGTTTATCTGGGAATTTGCCCACTTATCCGTAGCTGTTTAACCCTCTCTCTGCTGGATTAGGCACAACCACTGATCTCCGGTTGCCTTCAGCATAGAGAGGGTTAATACCTAGTTGCTGCCAGGGTTCAAGGTGTGATGCTTTTTGTCTACATTGTTTTTATAAATAAATAAAAGTTATGAGGAGAAAGTAAACCTTTTGACTTATTAGTGCAATTCTGTATGTATTGATAGGGCTGGCTATAGTTAATCGCTATTTCCCATAGTCTGTTCTGTATTTCATCATCAAATTACTGCTAAAAAGTGTTGAACATTCTAGTGATTTTCAGGCAGCTTCGATCAATATACCTTTCATTTTTTAATCCTGTAAGAGTTGCATCCCTTGTTCTGCACTTCTATTTCTCTTTCACTTGAACCATGATAAAATGAATAATATCCCACATATTATAAACATATCAACTGCTTTCATTGTGCACTTTTATTCACGGTATATTATGTAGGATATATTGGTAAATTCAATGTGATATGTTTACAAAGAAGGGCTATATTTGCCAGGCTAAACCCGATTGCCTTTGAGGTACTATCGTCAACATGCATGTATGGCAGTAGTTGTATTATTGTCAGCTGTCAAACATATATTCAACGTCTATTGCATTGGTTATTCAATAGTGACTATAGTACATTCACAATTGGTTCGTGGTACCGTAGAAATGTATTGCTTATATCCTTCCCAACGGCTTAGAAGCGATGTCGGACATGTTTACGTTTGATTTTCATTGAGAGCCACGCTTTGTGAGAATGTTTACGCTTATTGGTTTTCGAGAGAAAAAACTATCTTTCTGTTTCTGGATGTTAAGGACATATTAATTGTGTCATCAGGTCATGTTAGACGGTGCAGTTTTGTTGTGTTTATTGAAAGGCCATAGAGGGAAGTCGGTATGCGAGTAATTTGTTTACATTATAACTCCGATATTAAAGTTTGGTAGTCAAGACCTTGAATGTGTTTCATGTGTGGTCACGTCACGCTACTGACACCATCTGTTTAATTATGGTAACTAAATTCATGCACTGATTGTTAATTTGAATGTTGTTAATTACTATTATGGAGTCATATTTTGTATTGACCAAAAATTCATTAAATCTTAATTAATGAAAATGTTTCTATATGAGATTATGTTAGGCAACTGAATAATATTCTTAAATAACTAAAAAGGAGTCATATTTTGTATTGGCCAAAAATGAATTAAATTCTAATTACCTGGTAATAAAAACAAGGATTCTATTTCTACAGGAGATTTTGTTACTGTTAGGCAACTGAATAATAATTCTTAGAGCAAGAAAATATAATAACGACAAGTGTTCTAATATATTTTAGATTCTAGATAATATAACGACAATCTTCAATCAAACAGGTGTTACCCCCTACAGTGTTCTTAATGAATACAGCCATGTGGTAGATTAAGTTTACAAATATATACAGGACGGTTATCTAAAAACACTATTTTATATTTGCGAGCATCGAAAGACTGCGATCATAGTATCGAGATAATATGAAGGGTTGCTTTGAAGGATGTAATTACGAACAAGATACGATGAAAACTTTGAAGAGATTGTATTCTGTTGGTAAATCCTGTATATTGACTGGAAATTACTATAGAATTTCAGGTGGATACAGTTATTGTACGAGGAATGTATTGCAAATAGTTAGTTGATTTGAATCAATATGTAATTTAACCTGTATTTCTCTACTACAATATTCTGTGCTTATCATGATATTTTTTTGTATAAATTATTATAAATTAAAATTTAAACAATAACATTTTTTTAATTGTTATATAATTTCTACTGTTCCACACCAATCGATGAGATAAACATGGGTTGTATTTATTTTTAGAAAAACATTCTTTTAACATCAATATTAATATCTAAAATCTGCAAATAAACTTTTATTTTCTGAATCGATTCATAATTAATAACATAACATAATAAGAAAAAGACTGTAATTATAAATAAAAATTGTATTAAATTTTGTTCCGGTCATGTTTTATGAATGTTTTTCATGATTTCGAACAAGCACCTGTGGACGCTAGGGATGGTCAGTGTGTGTTTAAACACCTGGAAAGTGACCACACTGACCAGTGCTATCAGATGATTAAAGGGCCGCTGCCCCGGGCTACAAACACCTCACCTTGTGGTCTGGGGTTCGAGCCTAGGAACCGAGGCATGCTGTTATTCCGCTGTTATTCCGCCATCCAACTACAAAGGTTTTGATTAGTAGGAGGTCAACTAGTATCTCATCCGCAGATTCGGATAATCACGTCTCAGGAAAGTCCCGATAAGTCATGGTCATGGAATTTATGTCATGTTTTTGATAATTTGAACCAAATTGGTGGGGTTTTTAAAAAATTAAAAATCTAAACTTTAGATTCAAATGTTTGTTATTGCGACAGACTGGAAATGCATTTCAGAATGAGTTAATTTTTGTTGAAAGAAATATGTTCTTCAGGGAGGGGATGTTTAACAAAATTAAACCCTGGCATATTTACAAATTTGGGAGGATTATACAAAAGTTCTGCTATCAATCGGATAAGAAACTGCTGGTAAATTAGGGAGTCCGCTCTACAGTGCCGTGTGAAAAGGGCAGACAGTTTTCTAACTTGACCCCCCTTCGACTGATTAGAGTGCCCTCCCTTGATAATATTTACATCATATCTGCACAGTATTGCATTTCTGTGTTTACAGTCTGTTTTCTATATGTCATCCAATCAGGCAAACTTTACGCCAATGTTTATGAACAAATGTAATTCCTCAATGTTATGAAATGTTCAGGATTTATGTCTAATTATTGCAGTACCCAAGGTTCTGCATGCTCTACAGGGCTCCTCAAGTTGTCTGCAGCGGTTAAAAGGTTAAATTATGTGAAATAATTATTATAATAATAATAATACCGGTAATAGCAATGCATTCATAGTGCACATCGTATTATAGTCAAGAAATAAATAACTATATTTCAATAATAATAATATTAACCCTCTCCCTGCTGGAATAGGCACTGTCACTGCTCTTTTGGGCATCTCCGGCATGAAGAGAGTTAATAATAACAATGCATATTGTAGACTAAGAACAAATAAGAAATAATTAACTATATTTGGTCTAGGAAATCTTAATTTGCACCCAGGTATCTGATAACGTCCTCATATAGGACATTGTCCTAAGATTAGACAGAGTTCAAATTAGCAACATTATCCAGAACGACCGTCAAAATGTCATATTGCTAATTAGTCAGAGTTGTGAGATCTGGAGTAGACCACCCAGTAATATTTGCAGAAAGACTGACAAGACCGACAAGACCTGGGTGGAGTTGGTTTGTCTCTAAACTGGCTGTTAAAAAATATACTCATTTTCTTTTCTATTGACACAGGGAATTATTCTTTAAATGGTTTAAATATACTAGGCTATACAGCTCAGGGTATCCTTTCACGAAGCTCTCTTATCCACTAATAGAACATAGCACTCTCTTTGCCGATAGCTAATACACTGCTAAGAGAGTGCTATGGTGCTAAGAGAGTGCTAGCGGATAAGAGAGCTTTGTGAAAGGATAACCAGGGTTGTCTGTCCTTGGAAGGGTTGTCTCTCCTTGAAGGGCCGTCTTTAGATTGGCTGTTAAGAACCATACTTATTTCCTTTTGTTTTGACATAGAGAGGTATTCTAGAAATGGTTTGAACATACATATCAGAACTTTATCTCCTAGTTTATACCTCCTTAATTTGTCTTTAAAATGGCTGCTAGAAAATAACGTAGTTTGTCTTTTGTTTAGACATAGCAAATTATTCTGGAAACACTTTGAATATAAATACCCAAATTTTATCTCCTTGAAGTATCATGCCATGGATCTTTCTGGTTTTAAATGGGATTCCATGTACTTGGTTACAAAGTGTGAACAGGGGGAATCTATATTCTTATTTTAGAGGATCTTGTATTTGCATTGAGAATATACTTTTACGAAGAACCTTGGTGATTATGTTCGTGGGGGTTCTGGTATTTTGATGACACTGCGGAATTCCATTGACTCCGCTGGCAATACACAAGACAACAGTCAGACGTAAGGTGGCACATATTTTCAGGAGCAGGAATAGGGCGTCGGACTATGAAACGTGAAGGTTTCTGAGTTCGAATCCCACTCCAGGGACTTGGTAGTTTTCTCTCTGCACTGAGGGACATTTCCACATGTAGCGATGAACCGAGAGCAATGTCTGTGTGCTCTTACTTTTCAGTTGTCTCCCTTGGTTCATGGTCATCAATGCTGGCTTGTAATATATTAACAGTTATCCCTTCATGAAGCTCACTTATCCACTAAGTGACCAAAATGCTAGATCTTTGCCCGATAATACACTGCAAAGAGAGCACTAATGTCTTTTAGCAGATAAGAGAGCTTTATGAAAGATACCCAGTTTTTTAATCCGACCCATGCTCATCCCCTACCACCCACTTCCACCTCCTCACCCCCACCCCAACCCCCCACCCCCACTTTGAGTTATTAGTTGTTTGCTGTACCACCCCTTGAACACAGAATCAAGCACGTTTTAATGACCATGCTTATTCTTACATAAGACATTATAATTTCCTGCTAATTATCGAATCTTTTGATGTTCAGAAACCTCACACTGGTTAACACTGGTAATAACATTCATCTCTGCGGCAACTTCCTGCCCAGTGCACATGCTCATTGCGTCTTTAAGCAGTTAGTAACCACCAGTAACTGCTAGCAACATGCAGCCACTGCAATTTCAAACGAGGAAACGGTAAAAGAAAAAAATCTTATTAGTACACCTTTAAAAACAGAATCACGATAAATTTAGCAGAAAGCGAGTTCAGGAGTTGCACGTGGCCACCTGTTGGCGGTTCAGGTGCTAGTAGTAATTAAGCGATTAACGAACCCTGTTAATTTTTTTTAATGTCCTGTACGTGTATCCGAGAGAGGTCAGGGAAAATACCCCGGAAGGGCGGATGGCTGCTTATCAAATGCAATATGATATCCGTAAACAAAAGAGAGAGTTGATTCGGGGAGGTAAGCAAATCCAGGGAGGTAGGGGAAGACGTATGGGGATGGAAATCTTCTACGGAAGTTTATGTATGGCCTGGTGGGAATAAAACTCCAATTTACGAGCGGTTTAGTACAGCGGAGAGAGGAGATCCCGTATTGAGGCTGTGTGTATCTGTGAACTAGTATCCTGAAAACTCGGGAGGGAAGATTTTATCGTAATATAAAATAACTGGCGAGGAATCCTAAAGATGTGGGCCACGATCAAACGTTTCCAAGCTGTGGAGGCTATGGTATTAACACGTTTAGACTGGACTATGGGGATAGACACTTTATATGTTTATAGAAGTTATATTTATATATCTTAAAGGTCGTCTGGACCCAATTGCATAGATGTCGGGTGAAAATGCTGGAGCCAATTGCACAGCGGCTCATGAAAATGCTGCAGTTATGTTAAGGCACTAAATGCTGCCATATTTATTTTATGAAATTCACGATGTGTCTGATTGTTTTTACATTTACCACCTGTACGGGAAGTGAGGTTTTCCCGCTATACTACAAGACACACAGAAGCCTAGCGGCAGTCTGCCAAGATCTTCACTACGATCGTAACTCTTAGCATCGCCGACCATGCTTGCCCTTTCTTGTCTGAACTCCTGCGGGATATCAAGGGAGAAACAGTGCGGTAATATTTCCGAGAATGATGGGCAAGATACGGTGAACTACAGCAGGATGCGGCAAGATCCGTATTCTCTTCCTTCTGAAGATCTTCAGCTATTCTCGAAGCTGAGAGTCCGGAACATTTCTGGCGTCATCCAAGCTCATTGTTTCAATTCCACGTGTCTGTTGTATCACGAGGAAGTCCCCAGTTGTCTGTTGGTTTGGAAATGGTGTATGATTTTCTGTAATTATTGTAAAATAGTCTAATATTTTGTTGTTGTATGCGATTGTGTTGGAGTGGTATTCGTAATGTCAACGTGTTACACACCATCCCCCCTAAATCCCCCCTCCCCCTAAGCAACACCTTTCCAATACCACACCCTCACCCTTACCACCAAGGAAGAAACAAATATTTCATGTAAAGACCCTCCACTTATTTATGATTTGAGCTCGTAATGTTTACATTCAGAGTTTTGAAGTGGATGTTTTAACACTCTGACCAATATCTGACACCTATATAAGCTAGGCTATACTGATTGGAGCTTAATCCCTTTTGGATATCTGTACAAACATTCCCTGAGCTGTAGCGAGTTCGCGGCCATGTCGCATTGCTGACATCCCCAGTGTAGCACCAACATGTTACAGAATAGGCCACCTATACCTGTCATAAGTTTGTAAGCTCCATACAGTGTTATTATCATGATATTTTTTTTCATTCGTTGGGGACAATCTTCCGAACAAGAATCCAAATGCAATTTTATCGGTCACAGCTGGATTTAGATGTTTCCAGGTTAAGTACGAACTTGTAAGTCTGTGACTAAAATTGATATGAGAGTATTAAATTGAGGAGTGGCGGATAGATTGCCGATTGTGTGGCTAAGGAATTAATTCTGAAGATGATTGGACAAATAAATGTCATGATATTAACCCTCTTACTGTCAAATGTAGACATGGAGTGGTGAAATGATTTGGACAAATAAAGTTATTTTGTTAACCCTCTTAATGCTCATTGGAAAAGAAAACAAATAGTTATTTTGATTCATTCATCTTTGAGAAGGTTAATATATTAATATGTAGTTGGTTTCATGTTTATTTTAAGATTATAATAACAAGGTGTTCCATTGTTGTAGAAGCACACATATGGTTTTTCAACGTTCAAAATAGAAATGCCATGCTGTTTCGGTAAACAGTTTTTATAAACTTGTAGATGTTTAAAGATCTATATCATTCTTCGATAAAATACCTCAATTTTTTTGTACTTCTTATTTCTGCAACCAACAGTATATCTGAGAGTTTCCATGGTAACTTTGCAGTATTTTGCCGCTATAGAAATACTGTTTGAGGATGATCTAGCCTCCGATTGCGATCACTACCTGCGTTTTCTACCTGGTAAAATCATTAACATTTCGTAAACGTAAGTTTTCGCCATGGGTTGTGGTGTCGGGTTTGTTTTACTGTGCGATGGAGCCGTGTACATCTTCCTGAATTAATAAGAAAATGATTGCAGAAGCGATGGTCGTGATAGACGAAGCAGAAGAAGGTGTTGTGTATGTGTTTTAAATAAATAAACTTGGTGAAGATTGGGTGGCAGTGGTACACTATCACTTCGAGGCATGCTGTATGGGTTTTTATTTTGGTCCAGTCCAAGTTCCGAGATTATATTACGAAACATTTGTGGTTCAATTTCATGCTCAAGCTCAAATATTATCGGGGATTTGTTAATAAAAACGTTGCTAGCGTGAGTTTGTACTCAAAAACATTTTGTAATCTCTGGACTTGAATTCACCACCCACTGAATTGATTTTTTAAAGTTGTATTTATTTTTTAGTTTAGTCAGAAATGGATGAAAGATTCCTGCAGTGACGTTAAACTCAATCGTTTATTTTTAGTTATTTAACTTTTATGTTTTCTAATCACTTTAAGACTAAGTTTCTTAGTTGTTTTGAAGTTATGATATCATATAGTCTATTTATATTCCTAATAAAAAATTTAAAATAAAAATTTAAATTAGAAAATTATAAACAGCATGAAATTGGAAGTTTCTATGAGTGAATAGGTTTTTGTGAAGCACTGCTCTGAAAATGGGTAAGAAAGCTATGTAGGAATTAAGCACGTGATGCTGCAAATCCAGTAGTGTATCCTTACCAGGGTTTTTATCTCAACTCCACATGGAGTGAACGTAGTAGGATCCTTCAGGAAACAAGGTAAAATCTTCCCCCAGTGACGACGTAAAGCGATAAATAAATAAATAATAAAATTCAGGAAATAGATATTGTTTGTAAACAAACGAGACCTTGGGGAAAGAGAGGAGACAGAGGAATATGGAAACAGAAATAGAAAGTGTAGGAAGTGGTCGTACCAAACGAACACCTGTCCACTTGCCTAACTCTTGCTGAGACACCCGAGAATCCCGAGGATCCGCACTTGTGTTCAGGAGGGAACAGACTACAACAGGATTAGTAACAGTAGAAGCAACAGTTTGTAGAGAAATATTGTAGAGAATCCATCACTGGACAGATCTTTCTCTGGGCTATGTTCAGGGGGGTATAGAGACTACAACAGGATCCGTACTAGTCTGTGTCTATTTTCAGGGGGGTATAGAGACTACAACAGGATCCGTACCTATAGACTATGTACCTGTAGAAGCAACGGTCTGTAGCGTTATATTGGCAAACATGTACGTCAAGTCATCGTAGGAAGCTAATGTTGTTTCTCCGCAGAAGTACTTGTACACAGCAGACTTTCATGTCGGAGGATGTAACACATTTCTAGAGTCTTGTAATTAGAACGTACATCGTCTGAAAAACAGGTTTCTCCGACGGAGGTTTTCGTAAGCAATTTGTAGACAAGCTTGTAAAGAGGATATCGTTGATTTGATGATTGGTCGTTTACACTTGTAAAGTCTGGGGATTTTTTTTTCACTGAGCATTTATTCTACTACAGTCAATGAGTCTTGAAAGTAGCTCTAACCCCCAATTAAAAAAAAACAAACCCTACAGTTAATAGAATTTGTTTCCAATAATAATAGAATTTAATAATAATAATTTAGTAATAATAATTTAATAATAATAGAAATTAATATAATTTATTACAGTTAATAGAAAGTGGTCAATGATGTAGTATACCGCTAGACGGTGAACCTTCGCGATGAACCTTCACACGTTAAAGAAGTGATCATCGGCGGTTGTTCATGAAGTCCCGTGTTTGAAGTGCGGCAATTGTCACCTGAAGTGAATTAAATCTGGATACAGTTACCACAGGGATTGAAATGTGTTGGGATTAATTGAATGGAACTAAACCCTATCTCACCACCGGTTGTAAATCTCACAAAGAATGCAGATTAACCTCGGACGCCTGCTTTTATTGACTGCGAGTGGAGTGAATGTGGGGAGAGTGGTGTGGTCAATGGGCTGACCGGTGGGACCGCAGTGGCCGTATAAACTCCAGCTGGACATCACCTGGGCTCATCTGACCGCCTGATGGCCGGGCAGAGAAACTGACCGCAGGAATGTATAGTGCTGAAATTGATAGTAGGAGATGTATCCGGTTGTTGATTGGAAAAACAGGTCCCTCATGATGGAATGAAAATTGAATGTAAACTTGATTCATTTGGAAGCTTAATGAAAATACTCCCATAAAAATATTATTGGAATTGGTGGTTGAATGAAAATTTGGAACCTTAAAGAAAATCCACACACAAATATTTTTTTAATCAATGGTTGATTGAAAATTTTGAAACTTAGTTAATATTAACATTAGTAAAGTAATAAGATGTAGAATAATCCTTACCAAAAAACAGGAACAGAAATAGTTCTAGACTTCTGGGCGTCAGTTTATCACAAGTTGTAATTAGTCTTTCATATAAATTATTTTGATAAAAATTATTTTTGTAGACATGGTCTGAATTCTGTGTGAAACCCGAGCCATGTTTTTGATGAAACCCGCCCATTGATAGCAGACGGACAGAAATGAAGATTCCGAGTCCATCTTATGTGTTCATCTTAGACTCCACCTGTTGAATATTCGTCTGTTTTCACTGACCCGCCATGTAAAAGTTGTTAACACTCTGATAGCGACCGTGTACCCCAGAACCAGGAGATAAGAAGTCGACAGAGATCACAATCTAAAGTGTTAATTAACGAGGAAACTAAGTCAACCAAACATTGGGTAACTAACCTCCGAAAGAAAATACATACATACAGTACAAGACCATCTCCCAAACTAGCAGACGTCATAATAATTTTTTAAAAGACGGAGAGATACGCTGGCATACCACCCATATTGCAGCCGTCAGAGGTAATTCACGGTCTTGGAAAATATTTGCATGTAGGAAACGAGACTCTGGATAGCGACATGTCAGAAGCGATTGGTATACTGTAAGTCAAAAGAAACTGTTCATGAAGATCTTTTAAGGATGAAACAATACTGTTGAGTTATTTATGTTTACAAACACAGGAATGGAGAGTCGGTGCAGTGGAAGTGGTTGTGAAGTAGAAGTGATTGTGAAGTGGTTACATGCGTATTGCTGACTCCACATCATTCATGCTTCCATTTGCGTGTTGCCAGGAGGATGGTATGAACTTCATGGTCCGCTGAACAGGTTTCCAATCAGAATGTTTAATGAAATCAGCGGATCTGGGCTGACGGACTGGAACAAGATGTCTGCCGTTCAGAATTATATATCCTCTCTCTTTGTGGTTTTCATATCAGATGAAGAATGGTTTGCGCTAAACAGCCGACATTTCCTTCCTGTTATCTACCGAGGGGTATTTATATATGTTTGCATTCCTCCATTGAAAAACAGATTGTTTCTTCTCATCTGTTTGAGAATATGGTCTGTGAAAGACAAAAAGTAAAAATAATTATCTTTGGGTTTTGAAAGGATAGTGTTTTTTCTTTGACCTGGTAGAGTTTTCAATTGCCGTGAAATACTGTATGTAGAAAAGAGTGTAACGCCCAAGTGGTCTCCGCCACTCAATGGCAGTCAAAGGTAAAGTTTGAATTATGTTGTGAGGGCTAAATGCAGTAGTCCAATCAATACAAGAAACCTTTTTGTATTGACATCTTTGAACTCGTTAGTGGCAACATTATTTCCTAGTCCCAGTCATTCTGGTTTCGAATTGATTTCTATGGTCTTTAATTGGTTAAATTTGCATTTTGACCATCTACATATTCTGTGAGTGAAAAATATTCTAGAAAGTGATTATAAACTTAAAATAAATAAAAATAAAAATATTCTGTGACCGTCTGCTTCTTGCTGTGAATATCCTAGTTTACTTTTTGTTTACAAAACCTGACTTCAATTGTCAGTAGCTGGGTAAGTCATTCGTGAATACATTCTAACATTCTACCCGGTAGTAGGTTCCACAAGCAGACAGATGCTTAAAAGCAGACAGACTCTATAACCAATACCAGGAACACACACAACAACCATGATGGCAGGCAAGAGAAAAACTGACTAATGTTGCATCAACGTTGTTTTTTTAAAAAGTTAATATAGTAAGCCATGTTCTCCATTCAATAATATTTCATAAATACCAACTTTCAATTTAATTTGTTGAAGATGCATAACACCACACAGCTAAGTAACTAAGTGATCTTCAAGATGTGTTTGTTATGTCGTAAGAACATCGTTGAGTGGGTATTAATGCAATTTCGTAGAAACTCAATCAGGCATTTCCACTTGAGATGTATAATCCGACCTACGTATGACCTTAATACCATTGGAAGAAGCTTGTCATCATCCATTCTCAAGGACCGGAACATTTGCGGAACATTTGCGACAGTTCTACAGGTGGTTTTAATGGAACCGGTCATCGGTCCAGCAAATGACCAGGGTGGCAGACTTGACTCCCGGTATCGCTGACCACTGCCTGGGACAATTGTTTATGGCCATGCGTCCAGCAACACCCTTGATCGGGCCGGAGTGAGCGGACACTTAGTGGCCGGTGGTGGTCAGTGGCATACGAGAGGGGAGGTTTGGTCCACTTCACCTGTCTGGGTTGGACTGATTACACACATTAGTGGACACGAGTACTGACCACTAGCTCTGACCGTCTGCTCTCTGACCGTCTGCTCTCTGCTGCTTTGAATCACTGGGTTATTGAGGAATGTTGTACTTGTAGTAGACACCATACATCAACTTTCTGGCCTCCCCTTCAGTCATTTTCTAAGTCTCCTATTCAGAACCAGCTGTTTCCTTATATTGCTGCGTCTGCTTCTCAACAAGGGAGAAAATTGGATTTCTTTACAACATCAGAAGTTGGATTAATAAGTCCTTAGTCGCAGTGACTGTCATAACAGTGAATTTATTTCAATGGAAGTTTTCAAGTTAAGAATTGCAAGTTTGTCTATTTTGGAATGAGCATGTTTACTTAAAAGACGATGGAGTCGGCTTGAGCTGAAATATGGCCAATCTATTCATGAATGACTCGCAACGATATGTTCCTTGTCATTCCAACATGGATGGAACATTGGACATGTAGTGAAGTTACATATTAACCAATCAGGACTCTCGTACAACCGGCTGTCAGTTTGCATAACAGGTATAAACCGATTTCAAAACAAGCGGTCAATTAGTCATCGTACATCCGACTCGCAGCGGAAACTTGTCTCCAGTCCGACTGGAATGTGCGCTTATCTAACGGACAAGTGGTAGTTAATTTGTCGCCAGCCTGCAACTTGTCAGTCGAGGTACAGATGCTTGGGTGAAGACCCTGTCACAGACAAGACCACAGCCTTCGGGATGATCTACGACGTACGATATACAATATATCCGCAGTAAGACTGTTGTGCAATCGCAGGAATATATTACTGTCGGCATAATCGGGCAGAAGATTACCGAGCTCGTGGTTGTTACAAGATGACGTGCTGCCACGGGTGGGTCATTTGTCAGATGATCGCGGAGACGTGTTCGTTGACGTAACCTTACGAAGGTTTATAGGACCTGTCTCAAATTTGTCTCAAACTAGTCCCAAACTTTCATAGTGATCTCCACAACGTCAGGTCAATGTGTCTTCAGCTGGGAAGAAGTCTCCTCGTCAAGAGGTAACATTATCGAGGTTTACGATAAACTCATCCCAACTTCTCCTCCCCCCCCATAGGAGTGATCTACGACACCGAGGGGTCAATTTGTCCATCTCGCAGGACACCATAAGCTGGAGCCGAAGACCTTCAGGACACTTTGATGTACGCAAAGCCGGGGTAATTCGTGCAAAGTTATGTCTAAACAATGCCAGGAAAGGTCGCAAGACGAACAAATATGGGTTACGACGTGACGGACGATTGTGGAACCAGAACCGTGGGGTCAGAGTGAGAGTTTCCGTGTATGAAACAATGGCCAGTTTAATGGACTCGGTGCTCGGGTTTCTCTGAGAGAGGCGGAGCCACGACACAAGGCAGGAGCCCGTGGCATACGCTCGTACACTCGGTCCTATAGCACTGGAGAGAGGAAGAGAGAGCAGGGCACCGAAAGTACAAACATTTAGCTTTCTTACATACACACATCTGACAGGTTCGATTCTCACGGGAGATCGCCTGGCATTCATGGTAGATTCCACGTGAAAGGCGGCCCGTTTAGCGTAAAGGCAACATTTGTGACGCAACACGTTACCATCGATGCTGGAAGTTCGTGGAATTCACTTCTGGGATGCTACAAGTGGTTTCGGTATGATTGCGAACGTATGAAGAAGCAAGTCGTTAAATCGCTGCGAATTCTCGGCATTGGAGGGGAAATGTTCTTCCGGGCTGGAAGAGATTGAGAGTCCTAGGATCAGGTAGATAGATATCCGTACAAGACTGGCCGGCAGTTGTATGCTCATTGGACGTCTGAGTGGCCGGGGATACTTCCCAGATGTACGATGTTTGTACTGATACCGAGTTAATGTGTACATGTGCAAATGTCTTCAATTACACGGACCAAATGGTTCGGAATATTTCACAGTGGTTAGACAAGTTGATGTAAACAGCATCACTGTTGTGGATTTTTTCTGAACGCTTGAGGGAGAAACTGTGATATTCTTGAAAGAGATTAACTCATTTCCTGTCGGATTATTAAGGTAGCTGCAGGGCAAGTCTGATTGCCTGTGGATAGAAGAAGGTTAATATTAATTGGAAGATGTAAACTTTTTATGCAAGTGCACGTCGGTTTGGAATATAAGCATTTTGCAAGATGTGATGGAAATCGACGGAAATAGCTCCATGTGTCGAGGGGGAAAGTTTCTCCTAATCTGCCATCAGCGATCCTAAATAGATGTAACCTGAAGACTGTTTGTCAATGAAAGAAGACAAGATTCCTACACACAGGTGCGTGGAAACCCGATCAGGCTCCAGCGCGGGTATCTCCTTGTCAATCAAGATTCCGCAGCATTTTTCTTTTATTGGAATAAGTTGTTAGGTATTTATCTTCAGAGCAGCATCTTCAATGGGGTGGATCCGATGGCGAACAGATTCAGTGTGGATATTATCACAAAGGGGAGGGACGTATCCACGTGGATTTTGCACTGTTCCTGTGTGATATGGGTATCATCATCCACGTTTAGAGATAGGGGGGAAAAAAGGGGTGAATTGAATAGGGATAAGGGGGCTACTTGTTCCGATCATGCTTTGGTTGGTGTAAACATCTAGAAATCAGCGTCATTGGAATTGGGTGTTGAGTGACCAATCATACGCTAACGGGATAATCAGGTGTTTAGCCGGGCTGATTAAGGAATGGATGTCGTCAGTGACAGCTATCGGACCCTTGTCGTTAAACAATTCAGTGGATAGTTATTACGTTTACATTGAACAAGAGCTTCTCAACGGATATCTGCGGATTACGGAGAAATTCCGCCGTCGTGATTGATGGGTATTTAAGCCGTACCTGGGCTAACCACTCGAGCCGATTATTAACCTTGAGACGTTAATGAAATATTATCTATGATACACTTATCTCCTTAAATCCACGATATTGATATTTTATGACATGGCGATTAGTTGTGGAAATTTAATGAAAGTTATATGATGGTATCCAAGTCATTAGGATTGATAATGAAATATTTGAGATAAATTCACAAGATGAGTGAACTTTAGATTTTGTATTAATAATAATTTAATAATGTAATTTGCATGACTGATTCAACTATTGAAAATATACAATGTAGTTGAAAGATAGAAAATCATATAAACCTAAAAAATGAAGGAAATTTAGAAGAAAAAAAATAGTACATAAAAACTAGAAAATTACAAAAATAGAAAATGATTTCAACTTGGAAAATAAGGTAAACCTAGAAAAGTAGAAAAATGATTCAAACATAGAAAATGAGATAAAACCTCGAAAAATAGTACAAAACTATAAAATTACATAAACAGAAAAAAAATATTTGAACATAAAAAAAAATCAGATAAAGACCTAGAATGATGTAAAAGCTGTATTATTTCTACAACAGGTGGATTAACTACAAGGTCTGCGGGTCTTATCTCCGACAGCGATAACATTATTGGCTACGGCGGAGATGATTCCAACCAAGACTCCGCTGTGGTAGAGCAGACAGTTTATCAGTGGTGGCACTGCCATACCAGCTGTGGATGCCCAGTAGTGCAGCGTTCAAACATGCCTGCTGATAAACACAGCCCCTGTACCCACAACACTGCATCCGTGTCTACAAGCTGTGAAAAGTAGCAAAAACATTTCTGTCGACAGGTGGACTTATCAGACACCATCACGTCGCCAGATCGACAGATATTGCACAGTCGGATTGTCGCGTTTATGTGTGGACACTGTTACGGTTCATTACGTTTGTGGTGCATCGCGTGCACGGTGCATCACGTTCACAGTGCATCGTATTCATAATGCATCCTGTGAATGGTGCATAAAGTTCATAGTGAATCGGTTCCATCATTCATTAATTGGGAAATTGTCACCGTGCTGATTACGATTCTTTTTAGGATGACTTTTTGAGGAATACTTCTTTAAAGTGATCAGATATTTACAAGGGAGTGGACTATTTTGATTGGAAATTATGAAACTGTTACATTTTCCCGTTGGTAATGAGGTCACGGATGTGATGCGCAAACTCTTTGTGATTAAAGACAGATTCATCAACATGTGACAATTTTTTGTGGATGGCACAATTTTGATGCAAAGTCCAAAATGGCCAGCAATTGTTGGTCGCGGAATAAAAACGACGGATACGAGAATTACGGCTACAGTTACGGCGAGGATGCGTCGTATCACCACGACGACGGCGGCGGCCGACACAACTGGGTGCGCAGCTTCAGCGAGAAAGTCAGAGGTCTGCGCAGTGGACGATTCGAGATCGGAATCGGCGCACAGCGTGAAAAAAAGTTGGCAGGTTTGAGATGTAGTTTCTCATTTGAATTTTTAAAAGATTTTAATTTTTTTGATATTTTTATTTTCTTTGGCATAAATGTGCATGCTAAGTGGAATGTGTGTCTATATTGTCAATGTTTCATAACCTCAGAATCATCATCTATACCATGAAATCCCATTTAGAGTTTGTTTCTATGGGAGATATATCCTTGGAGGTGATTGAAACCACTTTTGTCATTATGCATGGTCGATGCCAAGGAATGATGCCAAAACATTTTTCTCTAAACAAGACCATCAATTTCAATATTGTCCTGACAAAACTACAAATTGTTCCACGTATCGCCTCACTCCTCAAAGAAGGCTTCGGATCTTTGCCAAAGAAGAATTATCTTCCACACGTTTTCTCTTTTCCAGAGATTTGTCGAAGCTGACCACTCTAACATGAATGGTGGCTACTTGAGTTAGAGTTTAACGAATAACAGAATATCACCCCGAGAACATTGGCAGGTTTATGTGTTTGTTTAGGCGTGTTTCGCCCCGGCAGTATTGTTTATGAACACTTTGTTTACCGCCAGATCCCCCGCTTTAGCGATCTGCTAAAAAGACAGGTTTACGTTTTCTACGGTGTTCTAAGCCAATTACCTGTGTTTGATGAGGGGGGAAATATGCCCAACTGTAGATAACCTTGTCGCGGTGTTATGGGAAAATGACTAAATAACTTGTCATGGTGTTATGGGAGAATTACTGAACTTGTCGTGGCGTTAAATGAATGTTTTTGATCGATTGCTTTATGTCACTGCTGGGTTATTATTTCGCCTATACGAAAATACACGTAGATAGCTTGTTATGCTGGTGTGAACACAATTGTTACATTTTCATGGTGGTATTGGAAATGATAAGTTGCCGTGCTGGTATGTAAACAGTTGTTACCTTGTGATGGTGTATTGGAAAATAACTAGATAACTTGTGGTGGTGTTAAGTGGGAAAATGAGCGAGGATTGCCTGTTATCCTGGTGTGGGGACAACTGTAGAGATTCCTTGGCACGGGGTTATTTGGAAAATAAGAGGAAAAACCTTGACGTTTGGCACCGTTCAACCATTCCTTTTGTATCAAGTACATTTGCACATGTACCTAAACCCCAATAAAAAAAATATAAAAATAAATATGTGTATTGGGAAATAATTACTTGATTTTGAAATATGGTCCTAAGTCGTGGAATGGGTTTGTGCATAAAAGTGGCACTTTGTCTGGTGGAGGTCAAGGTCATGATGTGAGATGTAACTCTTCACACACGTCTCAAGATCTGAGGTAACTCTTCACACACAAACGCACCTCGAGGTCTGAGGTCCCCAGTCTCATCAGACGTGGCAACAGTCAACCAGACATGCTTGAATTTCTTTGATTTCAAAATGATTTACGATCTAGTCTGTATTTCAAAGTTGCGTGATCTCCCGGCGAGATTGCAGAAGCAACTGGCGAGATAAAGCCAGGAATTCTCATTGCAGATACAATAAGTTGTGTAAGGAGTATTAGAGTGGCGTGTGGAAGTATTGCAGCCATAAAGGCGGATAAGGATAATTTATTGATGTTAAATGCGTCTGGATGGTTCAGCGTTATGCAGTTCAATCTGTTTTTGATGGGTCCATTGATGTCTATATACTGTAATATTGGTGGAATACAGTGTAATATGATTTACATGGAGATGGTGTATTAACGTAACCCCTGCCTGTCAGATCTGGGCCCTAGATTACGAAACTTTAAACTTTTGATTACGATTTCATGTTCAAGCTTCAATCGCAAATGGGTGAAAAATTCCTGCAGCAACGTTAAACGCTATATTCACTCACTCATGCTCAAATTCGAAATTTATTTGATGTTTTATGAACAAAACTTTGAGTTGAGCATGAAATCGTACTCGGGACCAGTCGTGATCACAGATGTGCAGGGCTTCTTCAGTTGCCTGCAGCAGATACAAGGTTAATCTCTGATCAGGGCATTCAGGTTTCACACTGGTGTTTTCGAGCATAGTGCACAGGCCAGTGAAGACCATATAGATACTATAATAAGGTTACGGGCTGTTTCTTGAACCTGTCTTGACCTTTGAGGTGTGTGGACACAGAGAATACCTGCATCCCCTCCCAAACAGACGTGACCTTGACCTTCATATCGAGACCGTCTGCCCACTGGTCAGCATGTCACTCAAGATGTTGACAAGAAAATTTCTGTGTAAAATTTCGATAACTGCCCGACATCCATCCCGACCACTCCCCAGAGATGTAGGAGGTTGTAGGTGTTCTTCCGAATGACGATATGACGATTTTAGGTAAGTGTACCTGCAGATATGGTCTGACAGTCTGACAAACTATTTTGCGTGGCGGTCCGTCTGCTCAGAGCCTTCCCAGCGTGTGTAGGGGTCGGCGGTCATCTGTGAATGTATTAAACTACTGGATGGGACAGGAGTGTAGGTCCTGATAGTTTTATGAATATTTGTATATTTATCTTTCTTGCTGACTGATGGTTGCAGAGTTCCTGTAGAGCACTACACTACACTACGCAGCATTACACTACACTACACAGCACTACACAGCACTACACTACACTACACAGCACTCAGAACTACACTACACAGCACTACTGCACTACTACACTACAACACTACACTACACAGCACTACACTACACAGCACTGTACTACACTACACTACACAGAACAGCACTGTATTACATAGCACTATACTGCACTACACTACACAGCACTATACTACACTATATATCACTACACTACATAGCACTATACTGCACTACTACACTACACAGCACTACACTACATATCACTACACTATACATCACTATGCTGCACTGCTACACTACACAGCACTACACTACTACTCAGCACTACATTACACTACACAGTACTACACTACAAATACACCACACTACACTACTACTCAGCACTACACTACACAGTACTACACAACTACTCAGCACTACACTACGCAGTGCTACACTACAAATACACCACTACTCACAGCTCCATTGACTGTAAGGAGGACTATAAGGGCCCTGGGCTGGACTTACATGGTGTAATTTGCCAAATCTAATGAGCCAGGCCCTGGGCAGTAACTGGTCAGCATGTGGTCAGTGGCTCTCATTATTAGGCAGCTAATTGATACATAGACCTGCTACAACACACACTGACAACACTGAACGGCATAGGCCCCCAAATCTTGACCAGGGGCCGAAATCTTGACCAAAGTCTAACTGAGAGGTAGTTAAAGGTGATCCTGTGAGATTTGACCGTATGGGTTTTGTTACCGGTCAGTAATTAGGGTGGCCTGATATGTCAGTGGATGTGATGCCTGTATTATTCACCTGTCGTGGGCTGGACGGTGCTTAATTCAGGTATATTCCGAGGTAGATGTAAACATTTTGTTTATATTATTGTAGATGGGCTTTGAATTGGTATGTAGATTGAAAAACAATTTTTGTTGTTTTTATTCTCCAAATAATTCTACTACTACGTGTATCCACTATTTCATGTGTTGTGATAATATGAATAGAGAGAGAGAGGGGAGGGAGATAGAGAGAGAGATGGGCTGTTCATTTTGCACATGCATACTATTGCAGAATGCTATTCTGGAATAGAAAAATCTATTCGACAAAAAACATCGAAAGCATTGAATGTATTAGAGA
>JAUTBZ010190312.1:0-22257 GCA_032361785.1 Lepetodrilus galriftensis | reverse complement strand
ACAGATATGTATGGTTGTTTTGGACTAGTTCTTAGCTATAACTGCAAAGTACATTCACTTGACATACATAAAATCATATTAATTTGTACTTCTAAACATATTTCCACCGCTGTGTGTTTACAAATTGCCACTGCAACCCACCTGCGACTCTTAGAGTCGGGTTTAAATCAAATACGGCCAACGGCTTCTTATAACATGATGCAAGGGGACATAACTTTAATGTTTGATCGCTCATCCTTCTTAGACCAGTGATACATCAAAGACAAGACACATAGCGGAACGTTCCCCTATTTAGTATAAAATATGATTTGTTTTATAACTATCGAGTGTTGGATGATTAATATATAGTACATCAGTAAATAACAACTTTTGGGTGGATAAATCAAGCGTAATTAGTCTCAGATCTAAATTCGTTTGTCCGATTATACAGGTCTATCAACTGTGATGTTATGCATTTAACAAATTGTGTTATTCATTTACAAAATCCTTTTTGTTTTTCATCCTTCCAAAAAATTAATAGTTTATTTTTGTAAATAATAATTTATTATCTTATTTATTACACAAAACATTTTTTATAATTATCAACTACCAGGACCGAGTAGACATAAATCTCGAAAAATCGCGGCAGTGACATTACCTTCGCCAGGGTTCTGTGTGAGCGTGACGGTGACGGTCTCTGGCATGGGTCCGTCCTCCCCAGGCGCCGCCCCCGTCAGTATGGACGGGTCAAACGACTGCAGCTCCCCACGCGGGTCCAATGACGACGTAGCCGTGCCGTCCTGATTGGGGATGATTTCCACATTTACCTAAGCGGAGAAAGAAAGAAGGAATAAATAAATAAATAAACGAGTGAGTGAACATATCTCAAGTGAGTGATTATGGAGTTTAAACGTCTGTGGGAATCTTACACCCATTTGCGACGAGAACATATCTCAAGCATTACTCGATAGGGACATCTCTGGTTGCCTGTTGCAGTTAGAAGGTTAAGGTAACTCACCGTTGAAGCAGTCAGGGGAAGCGTGCCAGTCTCTATGTCTCTGAGGGCTTGGTGTATGTGATTCTTCAGATCGTTGACGGTGGGGAACAACGTGAGATCGTGCCGCTCGGGAATCTCGCCACCCTGGCAGAGGTCCTTCACAACAAATACCCTGAAAAATAAAGAATTTGTGGTTTATATTGTAGCGGAACTATATCGCCCGTACGCGACGACAACACCCTGAAAACAAAAGCAAATTTGAGCTTTTGATTAGCCACATGGTAAATGTCCGCCAAACAACATATTGCATCGAGTGGCCTTCACTAACTTGGCAATTTCTGAATGATACTCCAACTCCATACCGAGTGTATCAGGTGACTTCCCTACCTCAGCTGTTTCCGAATGGCGTAGACCCTGGTCTCCCCGGCGGCCACCAGCTCTCGTATCCTGTTCCCGACCCTGGGGTGCAGCCTCTGCCCGCCGCTCCCATCCTCCACCGCCTCCTCCTCCTCCACCTCCAGCTTGGTCATGCTCGACAGGTTGCCCGCCGACTGTGCGCTGTCGTCGTGGAACTCGTGGGCGTTCACCGTGGGCAGCTGCACGTAGTACCTGGAGTAGTGGTCAGACGTGACTGAGTCAGTAGTTTTGTTTAACCCTTTCACTGCTGGAGGCAACCAGAAATGCCCTAAGTGCTTGTGCCTAATCCAGCAGAGTTAATGTCACAAGTGAATTGAAATCAATAAGACCACATGAAAAAGCATAACATGATCAAGTTGGAAAGTTAACTTCAATGATATTTAAAAAAAAAAAAATTATTGCTGAACATTTTTCGGATTCTTACCGTTCTTGCCCCCACCCTTCAATTCCTCGGTCCTTGAGATCCTGAAAAGCTTTATCCATGGCGATCTTCAAAGATTTCTTGTCCAAAGTCAAAGACACAGCAAACTCGGGGAACTTCTTCACTTTCTTTATGTAGATCCTGTCAACATATTGATTTAATTTAACCACATATTAGAGATTGGTGGTTGACTCTTAATGTTTTGTCACAAGCAGTTATATTTATTATTATTATATTTTTTAAATATTTTATAAAAAAAATTTGTAATTGTATATAATTTAATTTAATTGGAGTTTTAAATATTATTTCACTATCCCAATGTGTCAGTTTAGAGCAGGAGGAAACCTGTAACATCTGTAGCGCTGAATGTTGCAGTAACCCCGAGAGAACTGCCTGGTACAAGACAGTGAGTGAGTAAATTATTATTTCACATCAAAGCGGGAATCTTTGGAATACAGATGTGAGTACTTTACCTAGCAGGGCAGGTCTGTGTGTACAGGCCCTTGACAGGTAGCTCCATGTGTTTCTTCTGGTTACCTTTCCGTCGCGGTCCATACTGACATTCCTGAACCACTGCTCGACTACCTGTAGACAGTATGCATTGTGAGTGGAGCTATGGGCTATACAAGCAGACTTTTATTATTATTGATATTATTATTACTATTATTATCATTATGTAACATCACATCACAATGACTGATAATGATTTTTCTTTAAAATTTGGAAGCGCCACTTTCGAAATTATTTCGGCTATCATGGCTATATGATTTGTTCCTGGAAACACTTTGGACTGCCTTCCATCGGTACCATAATTACGAGAATATACCCATTTATCTTGTATTTTCATTCCATATTTATAATGAGAATGATAACATTCATGAACATTAATATTAATGCTGGGCTCTCGGATCGTGATTTGAACCCGGAAACCTTTGGTCATCAAAGTCCAAACATTCTACCATTGCGCTACACCATACGTCCTTACCTGCGTTGACAAACGGAATTCCGTCAAAGGGGACGTATTGTGACTTCCACATGAGTCTGGTGGACGGCTTGGCGGGACTCGGCGACTGTCGGGTCCCCCAGTAACTCTGCGTCTGCTGCTTGTGGAACGTCAACAGAAGGTCCAGTTCAACCTCGCTTTCAATGTAGCCGCGATACGAGTCACCAATTTTCTGCGTTAACAGAATATAAGAGATACAGAATAAAAATAAATGCAAAATTTAAAAAAATATATATGTAAGATAACAGATTCAGAATTAAATGGTAGAATTTGATTCTGAAATGAAAAGTTTGATACATGAAACATTATTATCACTAGATACCGGCACAATTGGCACATATCGGTTAGAAATGTGTTGGGTAGCTTCCAAAGAAAGTAATCTAGCTGCCGGAAGTACTTTAAACGGTGGACGCAAAACTAAGCAGTCTTTATAAAAGAAATGCCACTAGCAATTACTGTTGTTTTTATTATTATTTATTATTAACATAAATAATTTAATTACAATTATTATTATTGCAAATATTATCACTACAATGTGTTATTACAAATATTACTATTTATTAGTCATTATTACTATTATTATTACAACATACCTCACAGTTCTTCAGTCTGGGGGCCCACAGTGGGCAGTCTGGGGGGAGGGGGTGGGGTGGAGGTGGAGCGGGGGGAGGAGGCATCAGGAGGTCAACGTCCACAGAACATGTCACGGTTGAATTATCAGCATTTGTCACATTCGTCACAAAATGGGTGTCAAAGTGTATATCATCGCCTACAATTAAGAACAAACAAAATTGTTTGAGTATCCGGGTTGTTAATAATAATTAATTATGGTCATATTACGGTGGGATCACCTTCTACTTCTCAGACCTGGATTCAGAGTTTTCCCAGACATGCAGTATATTCCCAGGGTTAGAACTGAACTTTAATTCGCCCGAATAATGATATAAACAACAAAACATCTAATTTCTACTTGCCCGTAGGATACCTTTAACATTACGAGAAATGGATCGGGCCGCCGGGCAAGTAGGAACTTCTAACCCTGGAGCTAGTTTTTTTTGTATGGGGTCAGCCTCCCAGCTTTAGCAGTGACTTTGGTGGAGGTGGAGAGAGTGGGAGGGTTTCACCATGGTCAACGCTCAGGATAGTGGAACTTACTCTTCTACACTGAGGCTGTTCTAAGCACCTGGGTATCGTTTCTCAAAGCTCTCGTATCCACTATGAGACCATTGTGCTCTCGTAAGTGCCTGATCGCCATGTATAAGAGATCGCTACAAGAGTACTTAATTTCTCGTAGTTAATACGTGAACTTCGAGAAACGACACCCAGGACTTCATGAACTTGTATAAACAATACCCCGCACCTCCCACCCTACCCCACACCTCCCACACCCCACATCTCCAAGCCCCAAGATTACAAAACCTTTTCATTAAAACTCATGCTCAACCTTCAAGTTTTCTTCACAAATCCCCATATTAAATTTGAGCTTGAACATGGAACTCGTACTAAAAAGGTATTATAATCTCGGGCACGGGTATCCCTCCCAACACAGCTGTTGAGTTAAACCAGCGTAGTCGGCGAGTCACAGGACCTGCTCCACCAATAATCCATCACAGAAACTCTCGTACATGTCTCAACCGTCGCAGGTCACGAGTGTCGCTTTCCACCGCCATCGATTAAGAATATCATTGAGTTCACACAGAAAGCCACGGGCATATCGTGGTCATGTTTCTGCGTGAATTAATGCGGCCACGGGCAAGTGTATGTATTGATGTTATGGAAATTTGTCGCCGACTTTCATTGTTCAGCGCCATGGCTGAGAAAGTGGTATCAATATTCGTTAAAGACAATTAAATAATTATGAACGTGTGGTGTTTAATTTGTTTCAGGGGATTAATTTTGGTGGTTATTATTTGTGATGGGAGATATCCTGGTATTTGTTGGAGGTTCTGTCTTGATCATGATTACTTGCGGTACACTCTTGTGAAACTTTTATATCTGAGATAAGGTCAACTGAAACTTTGATATCTGAGATAAGGTCAATTGGAATTTTGATATCCGAGATAAGTTCTATTGAAACTTTGATATCTGAGATAAGTTCAACCAAATCTTTGATATCTGAGATAAGTTCAACTGAAACTTTGATATCTGAGATAAGTTCTCTGGGATAAGTTCAACTGAAACTTTTATAGGTGAGATAAGTTCTACTGCAACTTTGATATCTGAGAAGGTCAGCTGAAACTGAAAGGTAGAATCTATTATGAATAATGATAATATTTATCTTATGCCACACTGACATTTATGGTTATTGAATCAAATATAAAACTACACTCTTATTTTCAATTGTAAATGTCAAGAAAACAAAAACAGAATCGATCATAATTTCTTGCAACAGTTATTTATTGGTTTTTATGTATCTATCGACTGACTACCTTTGAAGAGAATAAACATCAACCGTTTTTTTTCCACCTTTTGATCACGGCAGAATCAAGTGTTTGCGACAATGCTGTGTGTGTATCCAAAGCTTGACTGACTGCCATGCTACGTGAACTTCCATAGATTTGTCTGTCTGGATGAGGTGCTGTGTGTGTGTGTGTCTGTGTTATCTCAGTGCTTCACATTCAGGCACTAGGGCTTCACTCGGGGGGGAATCTGACGATGCTTCACTCAGGGGATTCCGACAATGCTTCACTCGGGGGATTCAGACAATGTATCACACAGGGGATTTGTCTGTATACTGAGGCTGAATGTCTGGATGAGTGTGTATGAGGTGCTGTGTGTGTGTCTGTGTGTGTGTCTGTGTGTGTCTGTGTTATCTCAGTGCTTCAGATTCAGGCAGTAGGGCTTCACTCGGGGGAATCTGACGATGCTTCACACAGGGGATTCTGACATTGCTTCACTCAGGGGAATCGGACAATGCTTCACACAGGGGATTCCGACAATGCTTGCCCCTAGGGATCTGATATTTCTGAATGCCCTATTGGTCTTCAAACATGATGGTCTCTGCGAAGGTTCATGACCTCATTATTAGATCATTTGTTTCATTATTCGCTGTTATTTTATCGTTATTATTACAGTATTATTCTGTATGTTGGGACTGTTGAGCTCTTGTCAGTTAAACTCCATATTCACTCACTCAGTTTATCGTAGCATTGTTTATGGAAAAGGAAGTTACCAGCCAGTCAGTGATTGGTTGGTTTCTGAGGCTGCTGTACATTGTTGTACAACGTTAATTGTTCTTTTCTCGCCTTTGTTTTCTGACATCACATGAATAGCGGCCAATGACATCACTCGGCCATTGTTGTGCTAAACTACTTATTTATGCCAGCGGTTTTAATATCAATTAAGTTCATGCAAGAGTTCACAAAATTCATACCGGGAAGTCTGGCTTAATTAACCCTTTCCCTGCTGAAGGCGACTTAAGTTGCCCGATCACATGCAAAAATAGAACACTTAGATTTTATTCAGCAGGGAGAAGGTTCTATAAATTTCCCTAAAATTCCCTAGTCTACAAAATAGCTTTGTTTTACACCATTTATGAAACAAAACATCCTACCGATATGCTCCAAAACATCTCATGATGATCAATAATATATGTAGTCTACATAAATATCCATATGTTGACAGTTACTGGCAGTGGTTTAAACAGCAGCCTACTAACTAACGCAGGTCTACGTTGATAATTAACATTAATTAAGGTCCAATTATTATTGATTTATTGATATTGCCGGCATGTGTCCTTGTGTTGTGATTGTGTATGTACTTTATGCGAGAACTATGCGCACTGTACGAATGTAAAGCAATATTATAGTACATGCCTGTGACACAATGACATTAATAATACATGTATACATCAGCCGTGCATTTCCTGGATGAATGGATTTTTTTTTTTAAGAAACAGTTTTATTTTATTCCCTGACAATGTCTGTAACTTGACAGACGAAGCATGGTGATTTAGTAAATACTTTTAATAATATATATATATTTTAAATTTTTATTGCAGTTGAAAACCGAGGAGGATGCCAAACTTGGACGTATCTTAAACAAACAGCGGTACCACCAGAACCAGCTTCAAACCCAGACCAACAGTCCCCGGTCTCCCCGCATGACTAAACCGTCAGGTAGGCTGTGACGATCATTGTATATAAATAATTTGACATAATTGCATTCGAATGAAAAGCATTTGTAATTGTAGTTTCTTTATCGATTACAGCCGCTAATTAACATTACTACTTTTATTTTGTGTTGCGTTCATTGATTTGTATTTTGATCAGGCAATTGAACATATGGATCTCTTTTACAGGAGACTCTCCTAGGAACAGTAACTCTCCCCAGTCTCAGCCCAGCCCTGGAGTTGCCTCCCCTGCTGCAGACAGAGTCTGTCCTGCAGACCGACCGCTCGTCACAGCATGGACAAGTATGTAGCGAAAACACCAATGTGGTTGTCTCCCTTTAAGTTGCATTTAACCTTCATTCTGGATTTATATTCCACCCACCGCTCTATGAAGCATATCCAGTTGCCATCAGCAGAGTTATTCTCAAGTCATGTTCTGTTATACAATACGAGGAGGGTAGGTGTGGAAAGTAACAATTTACCTTTCATATTATTCAGGCCAGCAGGACGAGTTGAGTTTTTCTAGTCGGACGTCATCCAAGCACGCAAAGAGCAGTGAAGATCTTGTGGTGCAAGATGTCTCACTCGATGGTTGGTAGAAGAATTTGAAATAACGATATATTATTATTGATGTCATAAAAGTATCTGATTCTATCAAATTAGAAGTTTTAAGGTAAGGGTTCATTGCGTGAAGGATTCCAATCTTTAGTTATGGCATTTCGATGCTGAAGGCAATCTAAGATGCCCAAAAGAGCCGTCCCTGTGCCTCATCCAGAAGGGTAATGTTTAAGATTGTCATGTTCTCTTCCAGACTTTGAAACGAGAAGTCTTCTAGACTCAGAGTCCATCTACTTGCCCGTGGATGTCAGCGGAACCCCGTCCAAACGCCCGATGACGGCGCCATCTGCCGCAACAACACCGGCAACATCTGCCTTCATCTCCGCGCTGTCTAATCACAGCGTGCGACCTTCGACCTCCGCGGACAGCAGGGAGACCAAGTACGAGTCGCTGGAGAGACGAGTGATCCGCCCACTGAACCAGGAGATCGGCAAGGGCTACCTCAAGCCCAACTTCGACTTCTCGCCGCCGCAGTCATCGGGAACGGTCCCCACCACCCGCGTGCGTCGACCCACGCCTCCCACGGCTGAGATCCAGGACTACGACACGAGTGTGGACGTCGGGAACGGGAGCGATCAGGAGGACAATAACATGGAGAAAGTCCCGCCGGCTCAGGAGCTGAGCCTCATCAAGGACAAAGTGGGTGCTAGGAAAGCTCAGAAGACGCAGCAGCCTCTGACTATCGAGGAGCGCAAGGCGAGGCTGTTCAACAAGAGGGAGAAGAGTGAGAAAAGTGACTCAGTGAAGAGCAATATTCCCGTGCCAAACAACGCAGTGTCGCTACAAGGTGTGGGTGGCGGTACGGTGGTGATGCCAGTGCCTGCTGCTGGTGATGGTGTGGCGGTGGTCAGGACTGATGTTAAGAGTGTTAAAGGCAGAGTGAATCTGGAGAGATTCGAGGAGGCCGGGAGACAGAAGCATCTGTTGACGACAGATAGCAGTGTGAGAGACTCTGGGTTCTTGTCGCGACCGTGTAGTGACGCTGTGCTGGGCGACACCGTCAATGAAGGTAGGTGACCTGACTGTTACTCTGCTTCTTGTGTTCATGAATAAGTGACTGAAAGGGTCATTGACGTCTTTCATTTTCAGATACACAGTCATTTTAGTTTAGTCTCTACTTTATATTTAATGATGTTAGACCAGTTTTAATTTTCAGAGAATTTTAGTATAAAAATGTACATCTGGGCCGGTATTCATAAATGGGCTAAGTCAGTTTTTGCTATATATTTGTTCACCAAAAACTGACTTAAGCCCCTTTATGAATACCGGCCCAGGTCACAGTCGTTTGGATTTTATTAAATCTAGGAATATTTGTTTTTTTATTTATTCCAAGTATTTGTTAGTGGAAATTTGCATTAAAGAAGCCATGATGTTTTGCTGCAGCAGAGTACCGAGCAGCCACCGTGATACAGTCGTGGTGGCGCGGCTACTCACTGCGGGAACACGACGCCCGCGCGGTGTCTGTACGGAGAGAGATCCGAGCGCGGCGGGCTGAGGACCACATCATCCTACTCAAGGCGGAACTGGAAAGGTGAGAAAAGTCGTGGATTTTCAAAACAATTGGTCCAAATCTTTCTTTTTTTAAATATAAAATTAGGCATGCTATAAATAACACCTTCAATGCATAGCATTCTAGTCCCGATTTCTCGAAACAAACTGCGGCAATATTTTGCCTTCAATTATGCCTTGTTCTGCTAGATGTGAATGGGATCGCATAACCATATTTTGAATTGCTTCAACAGATACAAGAACCAGACAGCGGAGGAGAGAAAGTTGAGAGCTTTACAGATGGAAGCGATCAAGACACTATGGCAAGAGGTAACCTCCCACTTACCCACTTGCCTAACTCAGGTTCAATCCACCAGGCCCCTCGTTTCACAATGACCTCGTTTCACAATGACTCATCTTAAAAGTTATCACCTCGTAACAAAGTCTTCTCAACTCCCAAATTGACATCTATGAGGTGATGTAAACTAGGTCATAGGAGCCTCTAAATTTTGGATATTGTAAAATGGGGCCAGGAGTCATACTTTGTATTCCATATCCATAATTAGATTTCACAAAAGTAAGAAATATTCTGAGCTTTTTTCCCGGTTTGACATTGAAGCATGAAACAAGTCAACTCTAATGATTGAATTTGTGAACTACGACTGGTTACTCTTAATTTAGAAAGACAAGTATAAGCTAGTTAGCAGTCATGTGGAGGTTAATCTTGTATTGAAATGTTGGCTCAAACACAACATATGTCGTAGTCTGTAGGGAAAGAGTTATTTCTTCTCTGCTGGTACATATAGTTCAGTTTGGCTACAGTGCACCTGTTCTGTTGTCTGTCCTCTAGGTGCAGTCCCTCCAGAACTGGAAGAAGGAGGTCCTGGCCTCGCAGTCCATCTGCTCGTCCCACGACATGCTGTCCAGTAACGGCCGGACATTCCTCAGCGTGTCGTCCAGCCAGCGGTCATCCAGCAGCACGGAGCGGACGTCCGACACGCTGGACCGACTGGGCGACTCCACGCTCCGGTCCGCCTTCAGTCCCATGGACGTGGAGAGGCAGCGTGACCTGGAGAAGACCTGCGCCAGTCTGCAGTCTCAGGTGAGTTGACTGTCTGCAGTCTCAGAAGACATGGACCCAATTCTTTAACGCTCTCCCTGCTGAAGACAACTTAAGTTGCCCGATCACATACAGAAATCGAACACTTTGATTCTGTTCAGCAAGCAGAAGGTTAAAACTGTTGTTCTCTGTGTTGCCCAACACTGTATTGTAACACGTTTAGGATGTTTCTGGCAATTTTATTGGTCGAGAAATAGAATGTTCCCGGGATGAAATATTAATAGATTCCGGTGCCACATCACGATGTAGTGATACTGATCATTGCTGACTTTACTATATGTCAAATTTCAATAATACCCGCAAATGTCAAAACACCATTTATTTATCTCCTAATTAACATCACTGCAGGTGTCCCAGCTGAAGGAAACTCTGGACACCATCTCCAGCGCGGTGTTCCACGGCAACAACAGTCTGATGCCGGAGACCGCGGGGGCGGCGTCGCTACACGTGACCGGCAACATGGAGGAGCTGGAGAGTCTGGAACTGGACACCGGGTCCGGGAGATGGAGTGAGTAGACGGCCCTGTAGATCTCCGGCCCCGAGATTACTCAACTTTTCTCAGTACGATTTCATGCTCCAACACAAATTTTATATGGGGATTTGTGAACAAAATCTTGAGTTGAACATGAAGATGTACTCAGAAGTCTTGGGGCCAGATCTGATGCATTGTGTGTGTTGTATGTTGTGAACGTGTGCCAAGCTTTGGGAATGGTAGTTATAACAACAGTAACCTTGTCCTCAGCACCCGTATGAGTCAATGTATTTATTCCTTAGGCAAGGATAGAAACTAACATGCAGTGATTTTTCTCACATTTGTACAATTGGATCTTTTTTTATTTGTTTATTGTTATGAGAAGGGAGGGAACGTGGGTTTTTTAGTTGACTTGGAAATATTATGGTTAGATTAATTTCTAATAAATCGATTAATTTCTAATAAATAGATTAATTTCTAATAATGTCTCTGATTGTATACTCCCTAGGGAATTCAGATTGTCACATGACAGCACATTGATCCATTGACTGGGGATAATATATATCATAATGAGGATGCTTTTTTAGGTGGCATTATAAACAAGCCTTATTGTCATTATTACCATACATATCAATGTATCTACCGTCTGACCACCAGGCAGTGTCCCCCACTCTCTGTCCCCGTACCCATCCGAGGAGGAGGAGGTGTACTTCAGACAGGTACCGCAGTGTGGGGTGCCGACTCCCCCTAGGGCACTGCACCTCCAGCACAAGGGAGACGACTCTGTCATACTGCACTGGGAGAACTCTCGCGTGACTGACGAGCACGGCAAGAACACAAACCAGAGTTTTCTAGGTAGGAACTTTCTTTCATGTAATTCACAAAATTGACAATGATTGTAATATAATGTAATCAATATTTGTCTTCTTTATGTCTTCTGGATGTTGCTGTTCAATCCTCTAAATGTCAAACATACTTACAGCACTTAAAATTGATGATGTTTGTTATTAAAAAACAAATCCAATTGTTGCTTTGATGTAGAATTTTATTGTTGTTATTGTTATTGTTATTATTAATTTTTTTTTTCGTAAATAATTATATATTTTAAATTAATAGTGTTACTATTTTTTGTTATTATTATCATCGCAAATGGGTAAAAGATTCCAGCAGCGACGTTAAACTCCATATTCACTTGTTATTATTATTATTATTATTACTGTTATTATTACTATTACTATTATTATTATTATTACTGTCCATACATTAGTTGAGCAGGTAATATGTCGATAGATAATAATGGGTAAGGTTTATGTTGTAGGTTACAGAGTATACGTCAACGATAGCTGCATGGCGCTAGTGTCCAGCAACAAACCAACAGCTCTAGTGAAGGGGCTGGACTGTGGTACTACATACAAGTGAGTCCTTCATCATGGCCAAACTTTCCTGTTGAATCGTAATTGCATATAAATGAGTGAATAAATGAATGAGTGAATGAATGAATGAATGAATAAATGAATGAATGAATGAATGAATGAATGAATGAATGAATATTCTGTTTCCCACCAGGTCAGTAAATTTGGAGACTATGGGTAAAATATTCCCACTGTGATGTTAAACGAATCATTTCGATATCCTCACCTATATTGACCTTTTCATGCTTGCGTCATCACTTCACCTTCATGTCACAGTCACAAGTTCATATATTTGTCACGTATGAGTGAAAGCTTTCCGTTATCATGTAAAACAATAATTCACTCATTCACTCATATGTTTATATGTTCATCTTTTTGGCACAATTCCAGGTTTATATATTCATCACATATGTGTGAAAGATTTCCACTGTGACATAAAATAATAATTTGCTCATATATTCATCTTTATGGCACTGTTTTAGGTTTATATATTCACCTTCCTGTCTGTGTGTGTGTGCAGGTTCTACGTGAAGGCGCTGTCAGACCTGGGTGAGAGCTACGAGTCCAACATCCTGATGGCCAAGCTGGCCAGAGGTGGCGACCAACGCCACATGACTGAGAGCAGCGACAGCGACATGCCTGACGACAGCGACAAGGACCACGACTCCACGGAGAACCACGAGAAACGGCGGCACCGCAAGCGCGAGACACGGAAGAACCGCAAGGTGAAGTCGCCACGGTCGGAGAAGTCGAAGTCTCACTCTGCGCAAGACTGCAGCTCTGTGAGCGATACAATGATCCCTTCGCCGTCGGAGCGATCCTGGTCCAGTCGAGGAACGTGCGAGACCAACGCCACAATCTTAACTGCGCCGAGACGCCACATGCACAAAACAAAACGCGGAGACAGCGATAGCAATAAGGACGGCTTCAAACCGGAATCGGATGGAAATATCCAGAGCAGTCCATCAGACGTGCGCCGTGTGTCGTCGTCATCTTCGCCGTCGAGTGTCACAAGCTCGCCAACAAAGTCGTGTTCGCACCCTGGCGTCGTGACGTCTGTGAAACCTGTGTTTAGCGATGGAAGTGCGGTGCAGCCTGGTGTGCACAGTGCAGTGTCAGACTCGAGTCAGACGGTCAGTATGTCAGAGACGTTCACCCTGGACCAGGCCAGTTCCTTCATCAAGAACATTACTGCCACCGCAGTGAAGGAGACCATCGCCGCGTCCAAAGCCAAGCTGAGAGAGTCGCACGACCGGGAGGAGTCCGGCAGAACTCACAGAAGGAAGAGGAGCAGCGATTTCAAAATGTCCGACCTGACCGACGCGAAAGCAGACGGCAGCAGGGGAGACAAGCGTGGCAGCGAGACCGGAGACCAGGAAAACCTGTCTGTGGTGGATGGAGGGACGCACAGACACTCGGACAGGAAGGACTGCGATAAACGTCTATCGGAGAGCAGCGACGACGGCAAGGTGAAAGGTCACAGGCGGAAGCGGAGCAAAGACCTGCAGGTTCAGGTGTCCGAGTGGCAGAAGGAGGAGAGTTCCAGGGAGAAGTCCGAAGGCGGGAAGGACGGCGACTGTGCCAGCAAGAACAGACCGGTTCTCGACGGCCGGAAGCGACATTCCTCGGGGAGCCGACCCAGCAGTCCCATGACGTCCGACGTCCCGGACAAGGACGTCCCGGAAAAGCGGAGAATTCCCGTGGCGGAGACCCTGGAGCAGAGGCTGCTGACCATGTCCTCCAAGTCCAGCTCCATGGGCTCGCTCAACAGCAAGACGGAGGGCGTCGCCTCCTCTCGTCCCCGACAGCTGCCCGACCCCGGCGTTGTGCTGGAGGACTCTGGAATGCGCCGTCGGACCGGAAGCGTGGGCTCCGAGGGAGACCTGTCCAAGTCGAACTCCGACCAGAAGAGTTTCGCCAACAGGCTTCTTCAGAAGCTCCAGCACTTCTCCAAGACTCCCGAGAAGACGATGAGAGACAGGACCAGTAGGAAGAACTCTGACCGCGACTCCAAGCCCCCGTCCGACGACGAGGGGAGACAACCGCGCGTGCGGACCATCAGCGACAGCGACCACGAGACTTTGTCGGAGGACACGAGCAGTCGGCCATGGAGGAGGGGGGACAGCAGCTCTGGGAGTCACTCCGATGACAGCAGGTCAACACGTCCTAAGAGAACTCACAGGAGGTACGTCTGATGAAGTCTTTCCCTCGTTATTTTGTAGGTGTCTGTGTCAGCAGCTTTGTTATGATGTAGTCAGTGTTGTGGTCTCTCCTTGTTAATGACAATTAAAAAGAAATCAATCGCCATTTCGAAAAGAAATTGGAGGGGTTTTTTGATATTTTTTTTATGCGTTATTATAACACCGGGTGCATGTCATGGACCCCAACTCATACAATATCCTGAATGCTTGCTGTACTATATTATATAACAGGGAGTATCCGCACAGAAGTTTAATATTTGTCATTGTGTTCCAGAACTCCGTCGGATGGCAAACTGAATCTCCCAATGTCGCCCAGTTTGGACGGCCCTATACACAGTCCAATAATAATGGAGGGCGCCACCATCAAGAAGGGCTCGTCCAGTGTGCGCCGCCACGCGTCCTTCCACGGCATCTTGCCGTCCAAGCAGGAGAAGCATGGATCTCAGCCTGGAGAGGTTAGTGTGCTGTCCGATATGGCTGTTTGTCATGTAGGGGTGAAATATTCCTGCTGTGACGTAAAACACTCATTCATTCATTCATTCCATTATGGCTGGCATGTCCGTTTAATGTTCAGTAGATAAGTTATAATTTATGGAGTTTAAAAAATATATATATAAATTATTCATTTTTTAAGAAAATGAAGAGTGATGGGAGTTTGAATTTTCGAGCACTAGTCGTCATAAGTATATGATATGCTTTGATTTAAAAAATATTAAATAGATTATATTAATAAAATCTCTTTTTTTTTCAAGGAGGATTCTCACAAGAGTGACCATACAAGTGTTATGGTAAGCCAACTTTCAACTTGTCTCACCTCTCTTTACATTCAAACGCAACAGTTTAGTTTTTTTGTCATTATTTTTTGCCATGAGAATATACTTTACCTGCTTTGAAATTCTATTTTCCTTTTTGCTCAGAAGATGACATTTCTGTAAAGAGCGATAATTATTGCTTACAACATCCATGTCGTATATATTGTAAGATTCTTGAAATAAATTTATTTGGTGGGAAATCATTTTTTATTTTTAATACATGAATATCAAAATCTTTCTTAAAATATTAAAAAAAATTAATTCAATTCATAGTCAGTAACATTCTTCATTGAAATATTTCATTTTTTCTTCTTCTGCTTTCTCCACCCTCATTGCCTCAATTGTCATTGCTGCTGTCATCGTCATCGTCATCGCAATTGTCGTCATGACTATCGCACCATCGACTTCATTGTCATCCTCTCGATCATCCTCTCGATCATCCTCATGGGGATTTCCGCCTGACTCATGTCCACCTTATTTGCCCTCTCTCCAGGACTAGCGCTAAGACAGGTGTAAGACAAGGTAGTATTCTCTCTCCGATTGTGTTCCATTGTAGCAGCTAGATTTTTGCCATCGCCAACTACTGTGGGTCTAGATGATCTAAGCCAAATACTGGTCACATTAGAGTGTCACTCAGTCCCATTGCTGTCCAGTGGGAAAAATAAAAAATAAAACAAAATCTTACATCCATCAAAGATTAGCAGATATATCGCATTAGTAGGCTTGCAATGAATATGACCTTCTACTTCAGATCCTTCAAAATCCTCCTGTACAAAGTGTTACCAAGATATAATCGTTGCGTCACCTGTTTTCAATGTGATGTTGCCATGTTGCTGTGATTTATCCACAATTTATGCCAATAAAATTTTTAACAGCTTTATGGCACAGATGACAATGATGACAATTTCATAGATCTTGCTCCTGTTCCATAGAACAATTGTATGAAAGACGAACATTCCTATATGTGTATAGTGAACTACTGCTCATGTATCGCTACAATTTTCTGTAGAATGGAGTTCTGATTATACACATTATTGTTTGCAAGCCTACTCAAGTGATATAGTAGTATATGCTCAAGAGTTGACCTCGCATTTTCAATTTCCCTGCCGGAAAATGTGACCAATTCTAGATGATCTGGCATGATGTCATCTAGACAGATGGACTGCTGTACTTTTGTAGGTTTAGATGTTTGCTTCTCTATTTGAGCCAGAATAGATGATGCTTTTAGTAAATATTTACAGCTCAGTTTTTCTTTTGCATTTTAGACTCATATTGGTCGTTTGTAAAGTGCAGTATTGCTGAATTTTGTGTAGTCAGTTATATGTAGTTCTAGATGTTGTAGATAATAGATTTGAGAAAATATTAACGTAATAATATAATATGAATATACTTAGATGTTTGTGCACTGAAGATAATTATCGTCACGTATGAGTGAAAGAGTCCCAATGTGACATAAAACAATCATTCACACACTTCACAGAATTGAGGGATGGAATAGCACAGTGGTAACTTGTCAGTCTACAAAGTTAAACATTTCAGTTTATCAGTTGTGTGTACTTTCACTCCATATCCAGATCGCCACAATATAGTAAACGTAGAAATGACACCAATCCAAAACTCTTGTTCACTTTACACAATGAATCTCAGTTTAATTTTCATATCATGACATAAACCAAAATTGATAATAAGCCAACATCAAATACTGCGAGTGTAATGTTGCTATATAATATTATGCTTACATTTATTGGAAGGTTTTCTTAGTATTGAAATGTATATCTGGCGATTGATTTAGTCATTGAATTCAACAACTTTCTTCTTTAACCCTGTCTCTGCTGGATTAAGCAAAAACCACAGCTTATTTAGAGCATTTCTGGTTTCCTTCAACAGGAAGAGAGTTAAACAAGTACAGGGTTCTTGGAATAAAACATCATAGGCTTTCTTCCTCCTATGGTAACATATTGCCTGAATTTGTCTTTGGTATTGTTGTCACGTGGGTGCAACGTAAAGCACTAATTCAATGAATCAGCTTAAAGTATTAGACAAAATATAATTGTGTATGGTATATTTCATGCATTAACTTTTCTATATTTGCAGGATGTGGTCAACAAAGTCCGCAAAAAACTACGCTCACGATCACCAAGTCCGTCCCCGCATCAGCCTGTGCTGTCTGCACAGAAACAATCCAAGTCCTAGCATCTCCATCCGTCTACACTTGACTCAATAGTCATTCCTTTCGCAGTAGAACAATGTCTGAAAATACACCAGTTTGTCAAAGGAACAAAACTGCTCACTGACCAAAACATGCAGTCTGCCTCCGCTAGCGAGATGGTGCAGACGGAACAGGGATAGAACTGTGAGGTCGCACATCTAATGGCACTCTTTGCCGCCATCTTGCTTGTGCGAAAAGTGTGCAACCGGTTGGAGTACGGGCAGCTAGAACAGTTGAAAGGACCGGACCGTCCCTTGGTGTGTGTCCAGAAACATGTTCAACGTCATCAGCATTATATACTGTAGTGGTAGAGGTTACCCAGGATACAGAAGGGAAACCAGCTAGCAATATAACTGTGTGCTCCCCATTTATCAAACAAACCGTTAAGTGTTCCTTATAGCATCCACCCGACGTCATCACAGCCATTACACAACTGGGGTCTGTCTGTAGAGAAACACTGCTTAAAACTGGTTTCTAGATACAGATCCTGAACTAGCAAGGAACATCGCAAACTCATTGCTCATCAACCATGAAGACTTTTGGAACGCCATCATTTTCTATGAATTCTTATTCACGCATTTATGTCCTAAGCAGCAATATGTAAGTTCATTGGACATGTTTTCTTAATTCATAGGAAATCATATGTGTGTACATTCATGAATAGAAATGTATTTTTTATTACTACGATTGTTATTATGAGAGAATGAATATTTGTTACGATAGTGTGTTATGTTATAGATTATGTTATCGCAGCGATATCGCCTTGATAATGATGTCACAAAACCATGTGTGCCAGACCAACCAATTGTTACTACACATGAAGTCAACAAGACGCCCTCCCTCACTTTTAAACTTCTATCTGCTGAAGTCAGCCCAAGGTGCCCTATTCTGTTGGTCATGATTAACTCTCTCTATCCTGAAAGGATACGATCTACATTTATTCTCCAAGTCAATGCCAATGAGTTTCAGTCCTGTAGGTGTGTTTATGTATCTTATACGTTTAGCAAATGTGATTATGGAAAGAGATATGTGATATATATGTACAGCAATGTTATACAAGTGTTCTACCACAGATGTCTTGTTGACTGTTGTATTGCCTGCTCATTCAGGAATGATTCATGAAGTTCCAATATTTCTCATTTAATTTCCGATTAGTCGAGAGGCAGAATATGATTGTAAAGACCTGCTTTGTACGAGATAATTTGGTTGAAATTTTCCACGGTTTTCAGGGCCCAACTTTTGAGGTATATACACTTCTGTATACCATGCTGACTTTTGATACCAAAAGCAACTTTCTATTTGTAAGTCATTTAACCCTCTCCCTGCTGAAGGCGACTTTAAGTTGCCCGATCACATGCAGAAATAGAACGCTTTGATTTTATTCAGCAGGGAGAAGGTTAACAAAAGGGAGACAATTGATATTCTCATTCAGGATGCATTTCTTGTTACAGTGCAATCTTATTGTCGAATTGTAATTTCAAAATCTCAACTAATATCAAAATGAGTTATGGCTCCGAAGTGCTATAAAATCATTCTACACAACTGTCACACACACATTTACATACTCCTACTGTACATGGTAGTGGAAATAATATTGCCAACTGGAGATTTTAATCTCGGAATAAGCTTAACACAATTGATTGCCTTCTGAAGATTGTGCCTAAAATCATGGAAACATAACAGTACAATAAGCCACTACATGGATGTCAGTGATGCTTTATTAGTTGTAGATCTGTCACCTGGCAGCTGATGACTCTCCATGCAATTCGTATTTAGTCTTTCTCTTTACGGTACTTAGATTTGGTTAATTTTTACCACTTAGAAACGAGAAGTCTTATTGCCCAATGTAATCAGACCACCATCCAATTTATTTGAATAAAAAAAATTTATTCAAGGGTAACACTGTGGTTCAGATTCGTCACTTATGGTTGAAATATTCCTGCTGTGACATAAAACAATAATTCACTCATTGTGGTTCAGAAAGGCATTTGAAGTCTATTTTATACAGCATTTATAGTACAGTATTATCCGAGGCATTTTGTGTTCGTAGTTCTAGATTGTAGGTATACAGTGTTAGTGGATCTTACCATTACTTTTACAATTGATCTCATTCAAGAATGATGTGGACGCGATTCCACATTCCAACATTTGTATATCAGCCTTCATACATTCTCAGTCTGTATGTTAGTACTCGTGTAGATCTGTGTTCATGTTTCAGATTATATGTCGCACTACTGTTAGAAATTGTTGTGAAAAGGAAATAATTTAAATTGTTATTTTTTTTAGATAAATTTAAATGTATATAATGAGAGTGAATGCAATGATTGGTCGAGACAAGATTTGTTTTATGTAGACAAGTTCTGCCTCTATGAATGCAATAATGATCCAAGTGTCTTATGCGAGTGAGAATGTGAACTGTGCGAGCGGTCCAAGGTGTTGTATAATGATAAGATGTGTATGATAAGATGTGTAATGATAAGATGTGTATAATGATAAGATGTGTACATATTGCAGGACAAAATAAACCAACATGTCCTCAACACCACCTCTGTTGTGTTTGTTTGTATCTGTCAGCACAGAATTGAAAGGCACCTATGGAAGTACAACTCCGAGCTACGCTGACACCGGTACGAGTGAAGCAGAGTTAGGTCACGTGGCCTAGCCAAGATGATGGAAATGATCTTCTCAACAACAGCCATAATCTATGTCCAGTATGGTCCTCATCAACGAGATTGTAGGAAATTTATTTTGAATTTTAAAATTTTAATTTGTAAAACAAATTTAAAAGTCTAAAATGTTTTAATTTATAATCAATCCAGCGTCTACAACGCAGACTATAATTTTCTATAATTATTTTATCTCCTACATTTTTTACAAGGACTATGGACCTGTGTGGATGATGGCACCATTGTCCAAAAGCAACAAATCCAAACAATGTTAACTTGCCCGATCACATGCAGAAATAGAATACTTTGATTTTATTCAGCAGGGAGAATAGAAGGTTAAGAGATGAATTATCAAGACTTCTCACAATTTAGTAGTGAGGCTTTCATGTATTGGTTAAATGTAAAAAAGAAGAAATGAAGACATTTGCTAGTTGTCAAAACACAACAGTTTTATTACTGGGAAGTAACAAGTCACCAGGATGCTGTTGGGTGGAATGTTTTTTTTAACAAGGGACAAAAACATCACGAGATGCAATAATTTGAGTTTCCCTGAACAATGTGAACATACTTTTTAGATCTGTTCAAAAGATTTCCAAACTACAACCATTCTGTGGAACATGGGCAAGAGTCCTCCTGTGCAAAATGGCTCAACTTTATGGTAGCCGAAATCTCGTTAAAATCTGATCTGAAACTAGATGCTCAAATGTTTGGAAAGAATGTTGAAGGAGCAAAACTAGATCTGATTTTAATTAGATTGTGGTTACCGTATACCAAATTCCAATTTATAGACTAAAGCCATAGACTACATCATTGCTACGGTTGACGTTGCAGTTATCTTAGACTTGCGCTGTTTCGCATAGGAGAGCCTAATCCTTGTTAAAGACATTTCATGGCAATATTTTTGAGAGAAACAAAATTACCATTTTTTTGTCAATTTAAAAAAAAATATATCATGAAACATTTTTGACAAAGACTAAGACAAACCCAGATCAATAAAAGTACTTACTTAGCACTAATACTTTCTAAATTATATGACTTCCTCTGCATCAAATAAGAAAAGAAAATCAGCCATTCAGCTCTTGGCATTGGACAGACATGCACTAGCGTAAGGAATCATAATAACAGGGACACTTTATTTGTGACAACAAATGGAAAATCTATGAAGGCAGTAAAAAGATTTCAAGAAAAATGTCATCTCTCAACTATAATGTATTTCTCCCGTTCCCTCTATCCATCTTGTTTCTGATGTTGAATAAGACGTTGTAATATCGTTATAAAATTCCATCAAATTATCTTAGAAAGTGGTCTTTAAAAACAGTACTTTAGAGTTGAATGGAAGTGGAAGTTTATATCGTGAAACATTCACAAGTGACAAAAAATTTGACTACAAAGAAAGTACAATGCTTGGAAGTATTTGTTGAATAAGTACGGTAATTATGTTGGACTAGTTTGAGATGATTGTGAATATATATTAATATAATGAAAATTGGAACGCTGATATGTATTTTTTGATTCTGTAATGTTTTCACAAATTAATCTTTTCCAACCACCAAAACAACAATATATTCTTAGGAGATTTTGATTATAACCAATAGTTTATAAAGAAATCAGTTTTTACACTAATCAACTTTTATCAGATCCATTGGGACATGGGGAAATAATAAAAATTGCACATTGGTAAAATAGGTGTCAATTTAAATATTTGTAAAATAAAACGTAGGTCAATGACATCATGGCAGTCTGTTTACAGTGGGGAGAAAACCTACGACAACTATGTACTTCTGTAAAACCCAAACACATTGGCCGATGCAGAAAACCAAAAATATTACATTGCACAGATGCAGGCAAGAAACTCGGTCCCAAGATGTGATTCGATCTCAAACTTTCAGGTTTGTAGTCTAACATGCTACCACAAACACAACAGCACAGTCGTACACAACCACCTGGACCACGCATTAATAATAACAATTAAAAAAAGTAACTGAATATCCAAATAAACATTACCAGTAGTATTTTTAGATATTTTGTTCCAGCCACATGTTAAAAGCATTTTCAAAGACCCATATTACTAGTATACAAGTTTGGACAAAACATTTTCTTTGAATAATAACCTAAAATGTTGTTGATAGATATATACTAGTACAGTATACAAATGATGTATTTGTTTGGTATTATAGCACACACTTCAAGAATTAACAATTGTCAAAATTGTACATATATATTGAAGTGATAGTGAATTAATATCACGTTATCTTTTAAAGGCATAATATCACAGTTGGTTGGCCGATATGGTCGTCTAGCACGGTTTTACCTGAAAATAAATGCATTTGT
>JAUTBZ010190201.1:0-22257 GCA_032361785.1 Lepetodrilus galriftensis | reverse complement strand
CAGTCGAATGCAAGCTTGTAACATTGTTAATGTCTGTCTTACGCAAATAAAAAGTATTAACTTATTATTATTGTTTTCTTCTTCATATGACAACCAGTAAACTACCTACACGCACTGGTCCATGGAATCACTACACTAACAGGTGATAATTGGGCACAGATTACCAACACCTCTTATCGAGGACATTCCCGCGAAACAGATTTACGCTTGAGTGATTTTAGGTGATATTTTGACCTAGATCGGCCTCGCGACACGTAACCGTTTTTTTGTGTGTGATAATTTGGCTCGTGGCCAAATGTAAATAGAAATATAATTTGATGTTTTAGCCAGTCGGTCAGGTTCAATATAAAAAGAATAATAATTGGAGATTATGAACTGGTCAGTTGGCAGAATATAACTTTAATTTATCTAAATAATTGTCAATAAGTGTAATAAACAACACACTGGTACACTGGTACAGTACATATCAATTGTTCAGATTTGAACGCACAATTATTTTCAAAGTATTGCTTGTCAATACTGACAATAGCAGTAATTGTGATAACTTAGGCTGTTGTTATATACCAAAAACATAGCAAATTGATTTAAACTTAACATGCTTAACCCTCTCTCTGCTGAAGGCAACCTTTGATGCCCTAATGAGCATTGCTTTTGCCTAATCCAGCAGGGAGAGGGTTAATCAATCATTTTCCTAGCTGCAGCTTGTGGGCCTATTCCAATGATAGTTTATACAGATTTTTCTATCACCGTTTTTTATTATACACACTACACTGTAAGTCACAGTAAGTGTTGGTAGAATATAATAAAAATCATTAACTTTATTTTCTAAGGTGGAAATAAAATGGGTCAGTGAATCCAGTAACTCTGGCCTAATTTAAATCATGCATAAACTTGGTCTGCCCGAGGAATGAAAGCCATCTGAAAATAGGTCACTTGATGCTTTCATAAATGTCTTCATAAATAAACTACATTCAAGCTGGAAAGTATGTAGACAAAGGTTAATATTTCAAACTGATGCAATATTTAACCAAAATTTCATCCATCTACATACCGGTAGTCATTCTAAACATAAAAACATGTTGAATTTTTCTTGCTACTTTTCTCGACAAAAGAATTTGACTGATTTCATGTTGGAAATATTTAGAAGTACTACGGAATATATCGCTGATGAATATTATCTCAAAATGAATAATTGTATATAACCTGGAATTAATCAGATAACAATTACCAATATTATCATTGTTATCAGTGTTATCCTCGTGGGATGCTAGCTGGCTTATCATCAATGCTATCAGAGAATGCTATCACCACACTAATCTAATTCAAACAATGCAAATTGGAGGTTTCATCAATATTCCATTATTGATAATAATCTTTAAAACCTCTTGAACATGGTTATAAATGATGTAGGAAGAGATTTCTTCTATTAAGGTAGACATCCATTTGTGTCTATCAGTGTATCTTGGACAGTTCTTATCTTTGAAATCAACAGAAATTCTGCACATGAATGTAGACCCGCATCTTGCCAACATTCCCTGATTTTATTAATAACAGAATTAACATTTCCCATCGATAATCACAACTTAAAGACAATATGCTACTGTGGTTAAAATAACATGCATAGTCAAGACTATTACATATTTATTTATTATAATATTAATATAAACATGCATGCTGTCGTCGTGGGGTTTCTGTATCCCAAGGTTGTTGACTGAACTTGTTGATATTGACGTAACTAACCTACGCAACAAATCTACATGTACGAGACCACACCTCAGCTATACCACACAAAGAGATGGACCACCGACTGTCTAAGCTGGAGCAGTAAGGTCAAAGGTTAGCGTGTGGTTAGCCACATGGTCAGGAACCTGGGACGTGGGATGCTCACTGCACGTTTCAAAGTGAACACTCCCTAATCAAAAATGAAATGGAAACTTTTTGATCAATTCAATTCCCAGATGGGAATTAGGATTAGATTTTAATATTTTAGATGGGGTAGCAATCCTGAATGATCATTTTACAGATATCGATTACTGAAATAGTAGGAGCAGGTGGTTCTATTTAACGAAAAATACTCCGTTGACGAAGTAACATATTTAGATATCGCACAATGTTCAACAATAGGTTATTTATAAGAGCATATAGCCATATAAACCACTGAATGATAAATATTCTTAAATCCATAGAATGTTCACCTGCAACTGTGTCAAAATATTAACATTGATGTTTGTAACTAGTAACTTTCAGCATAGGAATTACAGTTGTTTGTAACTAGTAACTTTCAGCATAGGAATTACAGTTCAATCAGAATATAACACATTTTCTTTTACAAGACCGGAATGCAGGACATGCAGTTGTCACATTTTAAAAATATAAAACCAACAACATTAGCACAATTGCAGAAATCAGTTAACCCTCTCCCTGCTGGATTGGGCAGAAACACTGCTCTGTATGGCGTCTCCAGTTGCCTTCAGCATGGAGGGGGTTAACAATACGAGAAACAGCCTGACATGTGTTCGTGAGTGGCTGTATAGAAATGTCGAGAGGACAGAAATAGATTTTCCGCTGGCACCGACAGTGATTTTAAAGGCACCGACTGAACTAGCGGCCATAAACGGCACTGATGAGGCATCACGTAATTAACATTAACGAGTTGAGACTCACTCATTGGAGGCCTTGGCGAGGACGTCAATGTACGTGACGATGAACTCCTTGAATAGGTTCTCCTGCTGCTCTCGAACTGACCGGAAACAGAAGCCTGAAACAAGTAGCAGTGCATGTTGACAAACTACACAAACACGTTACTAATGTACATAATCTATAAAAAATAATAATGAAAAAAAACATTTAAAAGAAATCCTAATTACATAATATGTATTAATAAGTTTGATATATACATGGATTTGAATGCTTTCATTGCTTATTGTCGAAAATATACATGTATCCATTGCAACGCTTGCAAAACTGAACTATTCAGTACTTTACAATCTATGAATAATAATATAATAATAATAGGCCACTTATAATGCGCCAAATCCAACCCCTAAGGCATGCTCTAAGCACCACATTATTATCCCCGGTCAATGGATCATTGTACAATCAGTGTTCCTTCTCAACTCCCTGGGGAGTATACAATTGAATGCAACACTATTAGTTTTCTCTCTGCTGTAATCTGACAAGATTTACATAATATTGTATTTAATAGTAAAAGTTAACCTTTAAAAAATGTCATTTTATATTTAATTAAACATTAACTCTATCCTTGTTTTATGTTAGAATTACACATGTATAACGATAATTCTGCCGTCAACAACAATATTGCGAGGAACGTTTACGAGTGCACTGTCTGACTGGTGATTAGAGGCCGACGACCAGGTTTCCCTGCTCAATCAATTCCTAGACTTGTGTTTTAATACAGTGCAGCTCATAGCTCCGTCAGCGTTAGTGCTTTCATCTGTCCATGACTGGGAGATTCTAACGCTGCTACAATGTGATTACAAAATCCATGAATCGCATTACCATGAATTTTACATGAGCAATCACATATATAAATCCAGTGCAATTAGTGTGGTCATAAACCACGCGAAACAAGTCTTCATTGAGAAAATAACGTGTAGTTCTGAGAAAATTCATATTACTGGTCGTATGTTATTAATATAATTACCATGGTTACTACGACTTCCCAAGATAAAGAAATAGATTTAATCATTGTCAGCGCTGATATTTGTGAATTTTTCTTCTTTGATTTTGCTGAAAGCATACATTATTTATGTGAAAGAATCCAAGTTGGTAAATGACATCTTGAAGAGTTCACCATTTGTGATGGAAGACTTGGGTCAATTGACTAGGGTGTCCAATTAAAGTCAGAGAACATTATAGTCTATTTGAGAAGAACAAAATTAACAGTGATGAAGAGAAGGATAAAAGTTGTATTGGGATATGACATGTTTTAGTAAATTGTCTGACTAATGATTAAATTGGTTCAACATTTTGTTTATTGTTTTGCAGAGACTGGGTACCCGGAAGGATGAGACGGTAATGTGAATGATAACCATGTAGCGCCTGCAAAGGCAGCTTGTGTTGTATAATCCCCATGGAGTTGAGAAGGAATTGAGTGTACACAGATTCATTGACCGGGGTAATAATGTTAGCGCTATGAGCATACCTAGTGTGGAGTTTGGCGCTATATAAATGGACACATTATTATTATTATTATTATTATTATTATTATTATTATTATTATTATTATTATTATTATTATTATATTCTTTATAATCATTATAGTACACGAATTATATAGCTCTTAATAATTCATAAAGAATTAATTAGAAATTCCCATGAATTAAACCAATTGCATAAGCATACGTCGAAGATATTTTGGTTATGCGTATGTACCACTTGTAATAATTATAAACTGTATTGACGCATGCATTTGATTAATTAAGATGGTGATTAATACGGTTGTACGGTTAGATTTGTCGTACTAATATGAATATCAGAAGGTGTGTTAATTTGTCCGGTCTTTTAATCTTAGTTTAGATAATAACAATACGGATCTTTACTATTTACATCAATGATGCATATAATTTAGTTAATTCAATGTACTCATTATTTTTGTTGTTTCTTTGAAATTTGAAATTAGAAAATCATGCTTGATATTCCATGCATCACATATTATTTAAAACCTTAATTTCATAATATTATTGCATTCGGGCAATACAGAGAAACACTATCCTACTTTGACTCAGCATGCATATTTCACAATGTAGCATAATCTAATAGTCATTCAAACATGTCACTTTTCCTTAAAACGGTACTTTGGTTTAATATTCTACTGAGCTGTTTATGAATATACATGTAAATTGTCCAACTTCTTCCAAAGAGATAAATGCAGATTTCTGACTTGATTATTCCTCTAATATTCAATGAATGCAAATACGAAAATAAATTCGTCATCCATTTGTGCGAAATGTTCTCTTGTGAAAGGTTTGCGAACAATTTTTCAGGATACCGTTAGAAGAAGCTTGTTTTGTCTCCATACCAAGCCCAGGACTGTTATTATCTCAGGAAGGAAAATTACTACCTTTCTCTGTTGCCTAGTAACGGACAGATCGTGGAGGCATTTGCTTGGCCTAATCGAATGCATTTCTGAAATAGGAAACAGAAATGTAAAACATCTTGAAAGTACACAGGAGAAAAAAATAGATTTAATTCTGCTTTCACAACCAACTATCGATAAACCAGAAACAACCGCCGTGATAATACCAATACTGCAAGTTGAACTTTATAACTGAAGATGCCTACAATATTATTTTCTTTTGAGAATAAATTGCTCAATAAGACCAACAATTCATCTAAAGAAGATTTCAATATTATATATTTTGTTGCTTCCGAATGTCGCTAATTTTTGGATTAATAAAATATTAAGCTGTGAAAATAATGTGAAAGACTGTAGTATTTATTTTGAGTAAGGTACAAAGCTAAATACGACAGATTTATTTCCATTTATGTTTTCCTTTCTATAATATAATTGGTACGCTCCAACATTAACGACTGTATAATTTATTTAACAATTACTCTCATTTCTGTTATAAAAGTTCATGAAAGAAATCTACTTCCCATTTGTTTTCGTTTTTAAATAAACTTCCTGAAAGAATTCTTAGAATAATTCGAAAAATGGTTAGATTTAGATAATTAATCAACTCCCATTCACATGTATCCCTCTTTATTAAACGTATGCACGCCAAGCATGCCCATTGCTGCCTACCCGAAGATATGAGCTCGGATTTCGTCATGGCGTCGCGTTCTATAAGTGTTATACATCGTTAATGTACCTTATGCTCTGCGAGCAGTGCTGATTGTCATAGAATCAGATGCTAATGTGTTTATTGCAGTGACATTGTCACCAGACACTGCTTATTATTGCCGGGATCTGGTCCAAACTGATGATTTTCTGATTTCTGCGGAGACCATTCTTCTCTCATTTTCCGTCCCGGTGGGCAGATCAGCTGGCGAGTCAGACAGCTAAATGGACATGTTAAAGTGCCTTGTTTCTCGCGCCTATTGGCGCATTGTTTTTAACAGGAGCCGGGTAAGAAAGTGTGATGGCGCGTGTAAGGATCGGCTCTAGTTGGTCTGCTCTGGTCAATTAGGACCACGATGTCCCACCTGGGACTACCAGGACTGCTAACTGTGCTTCCTGAAACCATATTGTGTGGTCCTTTGGGGATCTGTGATGGTCTTTTAACTGAACAATTATTGAGATTTGTGTTTCCTGATCACTTGTTAGTAGTTGTTAGGAAACTAATGGTGCTATAACGGATACTGAATATGTAGTAATTGTATACTAAATATATTCAGTATATTTACCTACATTTAAGACACATTTTCATTATACTAACAAGTATATTAAGCGGTGAGTTAGAAGGAACAACTGAATGAATATAATATGGTCTAGAAAAACATACTGTCGCTTAATAGAATCTAACAATGAATTAAATTGTAATATCGTCCCTCTAATTCTGCGCATTTATTAATCAAGATGTGTACAAGATGACATCGTATATAGCATACATGGACATGGATATAGAGACGCAATAGTGTTCGCTAAATAGAATTAAACAATAAATTAAATAAAAATAATGTAATAATAATGCTTTTACAGTGATTGTATGTTTGGTCCCAAACAAGTATCGTTATCCATGACAATGGTAAAGTTATTGTAGTAAAAAGCGTAAAAGACCTACAATATAATAAAAAGGAACATAAAAAAGTATGTCAATGTCTTGATGAGATTAAATTCATATATATTATTTTTCAATTTCGTAGTTGGTATACATTTACTTTTGCTATGAAATATCAGAAGAACAAAGAAATATATTCTTAAAATATCATTCTTTAAATTTGGCCATCGTGAAGGCAATTTAATTTTACACAGTTTATATTATTACCACTACAATGCTGGTTAAGCACATGTTTTTATAAAGATATCCATACAATTTTACTTCCATGTATTAAATACGTAGTAATTGTTTTAATAATCGAGTCGGTTTTGTTCTCTCTTCAAAAGCATGTCGTTTGATTCATATCAGTAGGTTTAATATTCTTGTTCACATTTGCTTAGCTCCCGTTGATAAATTAGTATTCACAGTTTTGTATTCCCAAAACATATATCTTCAATCTCTATCATAGTTGTTCTGGTTAAATCGTTGCAACATGAAATCACGAAATTGTGTGTTATTGTCCAAACGTTTTTTCCACGTCTATTACATTGAAAGTATGTCATTGGCTTTGCGAAATAATGAATATAAAATATTTGTGTTAGCATACATACATGTATATGTTAATGGAAGTCGATATAATGTACGAACACTACATTTACATCACTCTAACACTCATTTTGCGGGGAGATTATCTCTCCATAGTGGCGGCATAGTACGGCAAGACACCGACCGCGATGCTTCTAGTAAACACAATCCACTTTCAAACGTTCTCTTGCACACTATAGTGTCTGTCGGATGGTTGTTTGACAGCCGTCGGGCCTTCTAACGTAAATTAGCCCGATAGCCCAATACATGGATAATTATTTTTCCATTATTCCAAGAAAAAAGAGCGCGTAGAAAGCGAGACCGGAAACGCCATTCTCCGGCGGAGATGGAACAAGGGTAGAAATTACAAACCAGGTAACAGTGCTTTAGTCTCCGCGGCGGTACGGGAAGCGGATGGAGTGCGTATTTCCCCGCAGTCAAAGGCGGCGCTGTCAGTCGGCACTGACTCAATTCCGACGGCACGCGAGGACTTCCCGCCTCGGCCCCAGCCTCTCCTATACGTCAACAATTACAGCTAGATTTAAAGCCGGCTACGTCCCCCCTAGAAGACAAGTCTATCAAGAGAATTCATTATTTTTGCTTGATAACTACAGTCTTTTGAACGCATACTTCCCTTGAAAATTGGCCGTCATTAAATGGCTTTAATTGCAGTCTCTGATTCCTCAACGCCTAGAGATGCGAGATCTGCCGTCGCCGCAGACCAACAGAAATATTTAAGTCTCATTACGTCCCGGGAATAATTTTAGTTCTGGAACTCTGTCAGGAAGTTAGGGGGAAACCTTCTACCTCGGAGCTTCACGGATGATTTCAACTGGCGAAGTAGTAGGCACGCCGGGGGCACGTTTATTCGGATAAATTCAAATGAAAAGCTTCTTCACGTTATCAGGATCCATTGTTAGTGGAGTCCTGCTGAAAGGAATCGACAAGGAGAATATCAAGATGGTATTTGACAGAAATTACACATTGAAAACGGTTCGGACTTCTTGCTCAAACGCTATAAATTAGCACTGGCACGCGTTCGAGAAATGAATGATGTTGAAATTTGTTTTCTTGTTCAAACATTCTAATTAGAACCTTTTGTGAGAGTCGGGAATGCCGCTGAGAGTCCACGTGACGTGATGCGCGAGATCTAGAGGATTAGATATATTGAGAAATGACGAGAATAAATTCGTGTATAGCTCTCGTTATGGGGCAAATCTAGAGGATGAGAGTAGATAGACAAGGATGTTAAATATGTACGTACAAGAGAAGAAATCTACTAAAATACGTCATGTTATGGGATCAGGCCCCGATATTACGAAACTTTCTCATGCTCAAGCTCATATTTTATATGGGAATTTGTGAACAAAACTTTCAGTTGAGTATGAGATTGTACTCAGAATAATTTCGTAATCATGAAGCCAGGGCTCTCTTGCACGACACGGCTACGTAGGCGTAACTTTAAGGTAACCTGGATGTCCTTTCGCAAAGCCCTTGTATCCGCTAGGAGACCGTACCGCTCTCTTTGCAGTGTAATAGCTATCGGCAAAGAGAGAGTTATGGTCTCTTGGAGGATAAGAAAGCGGTGAGAAAGGATACCGTCAACTCCAACGCTAGCAATGGTGTAGTCTATGACAAACGATGGAGATCAGGCTACCATGGAGCTACCCCGCTTCGTACAGGAGGGCCCTGAAGAGTATCCCTGCTGCTATGTCATAATTACATGCAGATCAATCTTTGCACATACTTGCCAAGTAATGTTTCTTATGTGTAGTGTGGTCTTTTGCCTGTATACCTGAACCTGTGGTATTTTAATAACTAACATGTAAAATACCATCTCGAAAGTCGAGTCGCATCTATTGTTTATTGTCCTTTAGTTAAGGATGTATGTAAAGTTTTACATGTATCATTTAGAATGTGTTTCATTTGTATATACAATAGCACCGGATCGTCTACATGAACAAAATTAGAAATTGGATAGTACTAGTATGTGTTTATGTGAACATGAGATAATGTTAATACATAGTAGTGTGTGTTACATAATGAGTGTTCTTTTCTATATAATTATTTATCTCGATATGACGGTATTACTATCTACTATTGAACGAACTGAGGTCGTTAATTAATCTGTTTAATTTTATATGTAGTTATACAATTGGTATTTTCGTCAGTCTTTTCTATTGGAAGGTTCAGTGTTCTGTTGCCATGATCTCTGCCCCACTGGGTTTTCCTGTAACGTGTGTACAAATCTGTGAGTGCCGACGGATTATCCCAGCTCGGTGTTAGAGGCAGGTCCAAGTTACCATGTCCGACCTCTTCTCCCTACAAGATCCACTGCGGAATCTCTTGTTCCAACCCGACCACCTAGAACAATCTTTGCTCACCCGAACTCCGCGCCTCCTCATTGAACCTCAGAGCATTGTCTTCAAGCAATGGGGCATCCTTCAGATCAACCAGCTACTGCCGACTTAATTTGGAGGGTGTGAAAATCCCCTTGTAATTCCCCCTTCTTCTCCTCGTACCTCTAGTATTCACAGGGTCTGAGGTATTCGGGCAATCCGCGCTGGAGAATGTTCACGCTGACAAGAGGACCCCGCGGGACTAGATTTTCACAACTTCAAGTGGCAGAAGAAGGTGTAGTTCGTCTTGTCTGAGCTGGTAGGAGAAAAGACAGGGGTAGAACTACGTCTAGGGGAAGAGGTTTGGCGGTCGGGTGGTAGACTCGACGGCGGCCAAAGGCGACACCAGATCCTCGCGAACAGCTGGGGGTAGCCGGGGTCTCCACACACATACTCTCTGTTGTGTGTATCATATGAACATATAGGTTTACAGTCGCACTACGCCAGGCACACAAGGCAGTGGTCTGTAAACACAGCGAGCACCTGTTACCGGGAAGAATGCGAGTATCGTCAGCGGACGTTTGTTACATGGTGAAGAAACTGTTGGTGTTGGCTTTCTGACATATGGACGGGGAAACCTTCACGGAGATTGATAGCGTTTAACAGCTAATTCAAATGTGCAAGTCTACGAGCATAAAATCTGTGGTCATATGTGTTGATGTTTATTAGGGGGAAAAAAAGTCAAATAAAGTGTCAAATCTCAATGAGACTGACTTCAATTGTGAATCAAGTTACAAATAGAGATGGAGTGTGTCAGGAATGGAGTCAACACCAGCTGTAACGTTACCTGTGATCAAGTAGTAACACCTAATCTTCTCAGGTGTGCCTAAACTCACTCTTCTTTTAGTTGCAGTAAAACTCAAGTATCCACAGTAATTTAATTGTTTTCAATACGATCTGCTTATTTATAGCGGGAGAATAACCTATGGTAAGATCTTGGAGAGTAAAATAAAGGCTTGAGAAAATAGAATGGTCACTGATACAATGACAGATTGATATACGTAGTGGTTGCATTGTAAGGACGTGTTCCTAGAGCAATTTCTAGACAATATTTCACAAAGTGACGCATATTGATCCTCTACTGGAGATGCGCATTTAAAATTGTAAGAAGATACTTACATTACAAACTACAAATTGATACTTCAGTTTGTCAGATGGTAGCACAAGCACACGTTCACAGCTTCTAGCTATTTTTTAACACAAGCGGAAAGCGGAAATCGGTCAATGTATTTTCGGTACACACTATTCTCAGTATCTCGGAAAATACACATACACACATATATAATTATATGGTATCTGAGTACTGTAACTCATAGACATAAATAAGTTGTTACATTATGTTAAATGTAACTAAATATGCGTCGCCCGGCATCATGCTACTACGGCAATGGACATTATTGGAAGTATATAATTTATCAAAACACGTGACAGTTACTTCCCTTGCAATAATGGTTTATCGATAAATCCCCTGTATTCATTATACCATTAGTGAATTATCCTTATTACCGGACGATATTGTGTTTATTCACATTCCTGGTTGAAAGGAAAACGGGGCTATTTAGTGTCCGACACGCTTCAGCCATGGTATTTCGATTGATTTGGGATTTTTAAACGACTAATAGGTCGTACAAATATTTTTTTTAAACAGCCAAGAGTAAAATCGAAAATGGCAAATAAATAATAAAATGTATGTGATATATGTTTAGTAACATAATATCTTGCAATTGTGCAAATGTTCGATGTACCTGACCCCAGATTTCGAAATCTGTTGAGAACGATTTCATGCTCAAGCTCAAACATTTTTAAATACCCCACAGTAAAAAGCAATATATAATATATGCAATATGTTTATTAGCATAGATCTTACAATTGAGTCAAATGTTCGATGTACCTGACCCGAGATTATGATGATTTTTTAGTACGATTTTATGCTCAAGCTCATATTAAATATGTGGATTTTTTAACAAAACTTTGCGTTCAACATGAAATCGTACTCAGAAAGGTTTGGTAATCTCGGGGCCACGTTACTGCGTGTTGTAGCCATAACATAGTACACCATGTCACGCAGCATAGCTAGCTATATGCGTGCATCTTCCTACACATCAACTGAGATTCAAAAGACACTGTCCAACATTGAACAATTAATGTTCTAAGGTCATTGGTGAGAATAGTCATCCGGAGATAGTGACCACCAGTATAGCACAATGGTGCATCACAATGCCTACACTACAATGGCTGGTGCGGTGACAGTATTCACAGTTTGGGGTGTCATAGATGCCATCTTCTGTCAGCATGACTATGAAAGAATGAGGAACATGGCGTCTCAGCGACTCCCCTGGGCGTGTGAAGATGTTTGTATGGTGCCATGTGCTGACACCCAAGAGATGGGAGGATAGGAGAAACCGTTATCCGTAAGAGACCCGGAGGTTTGGCGTTTCAGGTGGAGACGAACGTGTATTTTAGTTGGGCTTGTAGAAAAGCTGCCGTTGTAGTAGCAGCAGCTTTGAATTTTAACACTTCTTATATTAGGCAAGTTGTGTAGTCCTTATCAACGACGTGTCTTAGCAATTTTGCCGATTTTGACCATCTTTTAAAGAATTGATACAAAAAATGTCAAAATCATTACAAATCTAAAATGAATTCTACGAAACGTCGTTGACAAGGACTAGGAAGTTAAGATGATGAATAACCTCGATAAATACCAATAGATAACTAGACATGCACTATATAATGTTGATGTATATCGTGATAGCTCGACTTCGTGCAATATGGTCTACTAGATAATGTATTGTTATCTGCGTTATGCATGCTTGAATATTTCAAACACACAAACGATAGCATTTTTTTACTGAATACATAATTTAACTCTAACTTCAACATACTATTTAATCAAATTATTCTACAGATTTAATCAAATTTTATTATGATTCATATAATTATGAAAGTCGTGGTTTGTTTTGTCTCTCTGAATTCGAAACACTTCGTGTAACGCTATGAGCATACTTCCGAGTACGGGTTTGCCGCAATAATGCACACATTAAAATCATAGTGCAGCATTTATATATGATAATAGCAATGTGCGGGTCTATATTGCATTCATAGTACGTCATGTAGGTTTTACTCCAGCTTAAAGCAGGAAGCTGAAGTATCAGTAATCTTCTTTCTGAGTACGTCGCTCACAAAAGGCAGTAGTCCATATTCGTAATAAATGTCATTTCAGAGAAACCACGAGTATAGTGACTACCTGATAAAGTTGTGACGTATACCACATAGACGACTTCTGGTACTTCAAAATACATCCCTGAGTATGAGGCTTATCACACACCCAAGAACATATTATCCTGATCGACCGAAACATGTCAAAACTTTTCCCATGTATCCACGAGGGAAAAAAACAACAAACCGTATAATAATCTGTTCACTTGTCATCAAACAATGATATTTTATGGCATATGACTCCGGACGCAAATGCGTGCGTTGTACCAATTCACCCTCCAAATGACAACAGGTCTGTTTTGCTTTATCATGATCTACACCCGTAGGTACCTCTTCCGTCGTCTCGCTTCGAGAAGTATCCTCATTCAAGCGCACCCGATACACATCAAAACGTTTACTTATGCATTGTGAGTAAAATACTTTATCTTTTGAAGGTTCTCCTTTGTGGTTCATCTCGATACGGGCATATAGTATTGGCATCATCCGTCGTGCTTTGTATTCCTGCCTCCGTCAAGAGGTTATTTGGTGCGTTGTGACAGTTTTGAAATTATTTTTTTCAAGCTACGAAATACAAATGTGTACTTATCAGAGTTTGCCATCTATATTGTTAATACATTCTGAAAATACACCAGCTTTATCGAACTCTGAAACTTGTTAATCTGGGGCATGTGTCCATGGGATCACTTAAAGTAAATAGTATCTATTGCATGGGCATTGGCATAGTTAGTTATAGCAAGTGCTTTTACCTATTTATTATAATTAGATTATTGTTTAATTTCACAAAAATATATAACTTATATTAGAGAAACAGTTATTAATCGTATACCGTGAACATTTATTTCCTACGATTTATTAATATCTACACATGTAGTAATTGTCGGCGACGCTTATCACATAAAAATGTTATTAAATATAATTTATAAAAGATATTTGGGGAAAATGATCCAGAATATATAATTATATATAATATAATAACTCGGTCAAATCGAAATACAATACGGAGAAATTTGTAAATCTCTTATAATAATCCGGAATATAAGACCAGCTAAAACTTTATTACCTTTTGGGGGAATTCGCTATACATTAGAGAGATAATAAAAATATATCATAACGGGTATATCGTAATAGAATACGGAGACATTTTAAATGTTCTTACGAGACTTCTGCTCACCTGTCTTACGCTCAAATAGTCTTAATAGAGTCCTATACGGGTGTATAGTTAATGAGCTGTAAACTATGCAGGGGCATGCGCACAGGACCTGGTGGCAGGGTCGCCATGGGCATGCACTAAACTACACTCTTACGAGGATTAACCAATATATCAACAATAACATGTTAGTGCATTTTAACCCAGATTGAAAACTTGTAATGTCATATAATATTATGTAGTTTTTAATTTAAACGATTCGGTATAGCCAAGTTAACGCATATGGTATGATATCATAACAGTGATTGTTAATATTGTATTATTGTTTTAAAATCAGGTAAAGAAAACATGTAACTAAAACTATTCCAATTTATATTCGTGACATAATGTTGTAATAAAGCTAAAGTAACAATCACTTCCGCGTACTTTAGATTGAATACATGTATACTATTATATACTATTATTATTATATACTGTATTTCGACCATAGTAGGTATGTAAACGATTCAATTTAACTTGCCTTAAAATGTTGATCCATCTTTGTTATTGTTTGCATTTGAACCCACACCCACACACCAGACACACACACCCCACCCCCACACTCCACACCCCACACCCCACACCCACACCCACACCCACCAACCCGCTACATGATAAGGCATGCCTACTTATTGGTAAATCTATAGGTATCGACTCCACCACTGAGATAATATATTATGATGATGAAATGGCACTTCAGCGCGCTTTGGAATTAATACTGTGTTTCCACCCAATTTCATTATATTAAATAATCTTGTTTAAGGAAATCAGGATAACTTATTGAGTTCATCTATCCCATGTCTAAAAAAATGTATTTTGCCTTGTGCCAAAACCTGTTTTTTAATACTGCAAATGCGGTCTGGCTTTTATATAAATGAAAACGTATACGAGTATGTTCCTGGTTTAATATATGTATACCATTGTTCTTTATTTGTATTTCTGGATTGCTGTATGCATCAGCTCTTGTCCACCCCAATTGTACCAGTTCACCCTGGTCCTGTTTCGTCAACAGACAGACAGACAGACATGCACAGTTTATTTACGTCTCATAGTATAGGAAAGCATAGCAATAGACTAGTACTAGTGACTAGTTCTTGTCAAATACGTTTAATCCCAATCTTTTCAATTTTTAATTTTTGACATTTTTTGAAAAGTTCATATAGCAACATTTGCTGTAGGAATTTTTCAAAAAATGTCAAAAATTAAAAATTGTAGGGCTTTAGGACTTGTGTTACTGTAGGACTTTTTTCAATTTAAAAAAAATATATATTAAAGATCGAAGAAATTGCTACGAAACGTCTTTGAAAAGGAAAAAGCGGTGTACATAAATGACATACATAATAAATGCATACATATAACCCAACGTTCAGCGATTTATGACAGACACTACGATAAAATATCACGACAACTTACATTGGGATTTGATAACACAGAAGGGTAGCCAAGTGTATGATACTAATAAGACCGGAACGCCATACGAGAGCGATTTAATGTGTGTCGGTCTTTTCACAACCATCAGACAGTTCCCATTAAGCGATTTAATTTCCCAAACATACGTCAAGGTAATAAACCGTCAAAGAAAATCGAAAAATATTAAATAAAACTTGCAATAATGAAAACTTAGAGAGGGTTAGGAATTTGAGAGAAAAGTACCGTAAATTACTTCAGAGAGCAGGAAGACTATTCTAAATTATCACCCAGCATGGCGCAATAAAGATGTTTCGTGATGCACAGTATATATATATATATATTTTTTAATAATAGTATTTGTATATACTATTATAACAGTGTCTCATAAGCCAATAATGGCTGGGTATTTTAATTTACTGCTTGAATATGCAACCTATTTTATATGCACGTGACACTTTAATAAACTATTCTTCTTCTTCTTCTATGATTTCGCGTGGATTTTTTCTTTCGAAAATGTCAGTCACCAACATCATCAACATCGTTGTCGTAATCATTTACAATCAGTGCAATATTCAGTCCTTTCCGGTTTTTCACATCGATATTTCAAATTCGAAGAATCTTTTATTTGAAATGCATAATGTACTGTTCCCCTGTCTCCTATGTTTAATTTTGGGATCTTATGTCGCTTGTGATTGTATTGACAAGTTTTAAGTGTCTATATGGCATACTCTATTGAATAATTCAAAGGAAATAATAGCAAGAAATCTGCTGTTCTAAGCATTTTAATCACAGCATTAAAGTTGCTGTAAAATTTCGTAAATCATACGAAAAACGATTGCAGGTTAATACAACGATTTAATAGTACCTTGAGGATTACTATTAATGCTTTAAACACTCGCTTGCTAAAAGCAAAACGACTTTACTTTTATGTCTCTGATTTTGAAAATTCATCAGTGCGTTTACTAGAAGTAAAACGTCTTTCTTGTTTGTTAGTAATTGTCGTCAAACCATGCAAAAAGTAATAGATTATTTACACAATATCATCATATTTGTGCCAAGGGCAAGTGGGTTAGAATTCCATTAGCCAGCTCCATAAACCAAATTTATGACTTTGGATATCAACACTTTCATGTGATTCCTATTCTACGGCAGATAACCACCCGATTGTGTAAGTCCACTTGAAAAGGCTCAATAGTGATAAAATCAGAACAATTAGTTGAGGCAAAGTTTTTGTGAAAATGACATTACACGAGACAGTAAACTTCTGGTTATTCAGAAAATAAATTTCTGAATACTTTTAAGTTACCTTTTAATAAAAATGCATTTTTATACGCGAAGTATTCATCTCTTTGATGACATCTGGAGAACGATGTGTATGGCTATTAAGTCTTACATATGGTTTTATAAAAATTATGTTACGTGAAATTAAGTTATTAAAGCATCAAAACGAATATATTGTACACGAGTACTGTCATTTATGTTAGAAACGTGTCCATAAGTCCAAGTAAAGGTTACATTTTTACCTTCAGAAATGCAATAAGATAATATTAACAGATTGGCATCACACGGGTGACGGATGTTTGAGCGATAATGGATATTTGATATCCTCGAATAGCAAAATAGTTTAACTTCATTCTGAATGTAGGTACCATCGAATAATGTATTTGAATATTTAATATTTAAATGATTTCAGTCAGTATGTTGATGTTACACAATTTAGCAGTACATTCTGTCATTTTCAGTTCAAGCTCAGTAGACTACGAATGGTGAGAGAAATGTATGTGTTTTCCATTATTCCATATTCTGACACTTCTAATTAATCAAATAGTGAATAAACAAGAACACACTTCTATTAGTGGCTGTTTATAATCTATCGATGTATGTCTAGACTATGTTAACTATGATAAACGCTGTCATGAGCAAATGTGAGCCTTACATGTACCGAATGCTTCTAAATACCTGTTGAAATCCTTTCAGATTTAGATATGACATTAGTAATTAAAAGTACTTCGTTGTCATTCAATAAGTACACGTCAAGAAACAGATACATTTATATAACCATATTAGTGCATTTTTCAATTGTTCTTCATATGTGTATTAGTATCTGTGTCTGTTTTCAAGGTATTGCTTACATGCGTATTATACATATCATTCGATGTATTGCTAATGTGAAATCCAAAGCTGATTGTTATCTGAGCTGGTCAGTGATAGACGGATGAGTTTCATTTATTTTGAACGAATTAAAAAAACGTGAAGTCAAATGTTACAATAGGAAAGCTAATTAACTACGTGGCAATAAATGGCGTTGCACCCGACACATCACCCGGACGTTACTGTCATAAAGTACTCCATGAAATACAATGCCAATTTCAAGTCTCACCTTACACATTGTCAATAAATAAAATTCAACCCATAAACATAAGTTAATGCAATGTATTAGAGAGGTCAGTGAATTGTTATTTGAAGGTATTCGTGTATGCGGTCTTCATCGAAGCAGAACTGTAAACAGCGTATGACACTGACACACGTAACAGTATGGGGGCAGGTATAAAAAAAAGGTGTTTTTAGTAACACACCTGTATACAGGTAATCATTGTTACCTGTACTGAAATGCCTTTGATCTTGCCGCTCACCGAATCTGCGAAGGTCTCAATAATCGCACATCATGTCATGCCAGTGCATGAGGTATACATTCCGACCTTTATGGCATTTTTAACCATTCATGTGGAAGAGGTTTTATTTGTCTGTTATGGGGGCTTAGGTTTTGTTTCAAATAAATTGCTGTTTTTGGAAAGGTTTTGTCATCATAGTATCTGTGATGAGTTAGTTTGGTTCGAATTACATTTCTTGAAAGATCATAGTAGTGCAGATATGCTTATGCCAGTATTTCCTTTCCACGTATTTCCTTTCCACTATTACGATGCATGAATTTCATACCTGTAAAATGAACCATAGCAATTCTTAATTTATTTGTGTTATTATATTGTATGCAAATATGCTATTTATTATGCTAGCTAAGATAACTAGTCTAGGACACACGAATCGATACAGTTAAATCTTGTTCGAACTTTCTAGTCGCGAACGTCGTAGTATGTCGAAGCATATCCTTGGTCCCGACCAATTCATTCTCATATCTAACTAACGCGCTGGTCCAAAATTGCCTCTTATACTGTATTCCAATCAAGTTTCTTTGCTATGGGAAAGTAAGATTTCTAACACTTTAACTATTGTTCAATTTCCACGGGTTACCTTATGAGAAATATAAGGCCAGTGCACATTAAGACATTGTAAGGATTTCCTGTACATTAAGGGGTCTCATCAACGTTATCCAATCCGGCCTGGCGCATATTTAGACGCTGCAGGTGCTGCGGAGGTCGTAAACGTCGTAGGTAACATATAGGTAGCAGCCAGCCCCCTTTCCCTCGACCCATACATCATCCCCACCCCTATCTCCCCGAACAACAAGCAGCTCCCACATGACTTCCCCCCAGCAGGCCACCCGAGACATTGCTAGATACCATCTACCTGTGGACACTCCAACTCAGCTCTGTCTTTTATTGTCGTCTTTCTTAATGGTTTTAAGTTTTGATTTACATCCCCTCGAGTCGTTGGAGAACTATGTCCGCTGTATACGATCCTGTTAATATCCTTGCCCCGACCTGTCCTCTGTGTCATTAGTACCACTGGTGATTTATAATTTCTCGCGTTACCTCGTGGGACGTGAAAGAAATACCGGCGGCCCGGTGAATGGCTTCTGGACACTTCTCTACTAGGACTGGGGCAAGGTGCAGGGCTGTATCCCGCTCTAATTACAAGGCCCGGCGTTCAGGAAGAGGTATATCTGCGTTCAGGACGGGGTATACCGTGTGTTATGGTCGTCTGTCGTGACATCACGGTCGTGTATGGTAATCAAGCGGCAACTGTTACACACCTTACACCATCAGGGTCGATTGGTGCTCTGAGAAGGACCACGCGAATGCCGAGTCAGGAATGTTCTCGTTGCATTGCAGGAAACACCTTGACATGTGGTAAGGAAACAGCACCCAGCCACTCCTTATTGACCTATGCGAAATGGCGCATCATCTTAATTCATGGCTATGAATCAAAAACTATCTTCGCAAAATAGCACCATAATTCCAATACGCAAACTGTCATTTAATGAATAAAAACACGGCGTAACTGTTCATCATATCAGTAATCCGAGATTATTATATAGGTCTACAAAGGCTGATTTTGTCCGATCTTCGCAAGAGGTTGTGAAAAGAACATAAATGAATCGTTTATGTATTTAAACCATATACAATGTATAATACATCTGTCTGTGTGCATCTGACCGTATTGGAAATGCATTACTAGTTACATCCACACACATTAAATACTTCAAGTTGTTATATACAGTATGCTTGTTAGGCTTAATTGAAGACACATGGGAATCGTTTCTCAAAGCTCTCTTAGCCGCTAAGGGGCCATAGCACTCTCTTAGCAATGTGTTAGCTATCGGCAAAGAGAGTGCTATGGTCCCTTAGCGGCTAAGAGAGCTTCGAGAAACGATACCCAGATGCAGTAGCATAGTATGTTGATACCGGATGTGAGAACACACTGTGCGGACACCGTATGTCAAAGTATAATAAATGTCCATGTCAGATATCCATAGTAAAAATATTTACATGGACTTCACTACTTTCATTTAAGTTATTAATTATGTTTACTGCAGACTCAATAGAATGCCTTTGTTTGGAAATACAACTATAGATCTCAGATAGCCGACAGGCGTGTGGCACAGGTACCGTTTCTATTGATAAAATGATTCCTATAACGCGATTACAAATCACAGCATAAATATCAAAATCAATATATAAAGATTGATCTTGCAGGTGTGAATTTCCTTCAGAGTGTCACGTGACTTCATATGAGATTACGTCGTTTGCACGTGAGGACTATGGAGTTAACACGGAGCTACAAGTCAGGTATTTTGCTACCTGTACAACATCAAAAGACCAGCGTCTAGGCAGTCTTACAATGGGCTTTGTTATGCAGCGTACACCTTCAGAAATCTCAGCTACTAGCCGATCTGTTTGTTTTCTCCAATGCGGATCTGTGTCCAACATGACAGCTTAACTTGTTCAGAATCATCGTCCTCGCGCACGTCTCACGCGGGACATAGGCGCCATAGCCTATTCCGCGCCCATTGGCGTGCACACAGAAGTATGGGACGATGGCTAACACCAATGACTGATGTCTTCTGGAGACATTTAGACGACGTTTATGCTTAGAGAGAGACATCGACCTACGGGCTCGTGTACACAAAGCCTAAACCAGGGCCAGGTGACATTCATTCATTGTATTGTGTAATATAACTGTTCTACTACTATTTTACTACCTGTTAAATGCAATGTTTATAAAGAGTAATGCTTGATTCAAATGTTCTAGAAGTATTTTATTTGGACTGAAAAATTCATGTATATTATTTACTATTATTGTCATAAATTATTATTGTTATAATTATTAACCATTTCTGGAATAACTAATGTTACAATTGAATTAACTCTCGTTGACATACAGATCATGATCATGAGAACATGTATGAAATGTGTTCATTTGTAGCCTGCAGAGCACATGGACAATTAAAGCCTGGTAGCTCTATAGGTTTAGTTCCATTAGATTTACTTAAATCACAACTACTTCCTACATTTGTTATTCAATTCAAAATATTAAGCCATTCCAAGGAAGATACACAATGAGATAAAATATTTTTAATTCTCAAAATATTAGATCAAATTTCCTTTACGTTTTCTTGTGGTGCACGTAAATTCTTGCGTAGTCTGTTTAACAACTACGAACAAATACAGAATTACAATATGTTCATTAGAGGCATCTCGTATCTAAACATCATCACCAAGTGTACAGAACGCTTGCCTCTTGTATGTTTGTCAAGCACCTCTTCTCATCAGCGTGTTTAATTATATGACATTGATAGAATCATGTGGGTCTCCCGTCCCAAGCACTGACGTTTGACCCTCAATTAGAGTCCATTGAGGTCGAGATCGCCCTGGGTCTAAGAAGCTCGATGGATGCCTCGTTAAGTAGTTCCTCCTCCATCCCAGACAGCCGACGTTCGTTAGCGTTGTCGTCCTTACCATCCCTGTCCTCATCAGAAGGACTTGAAGTATTGATTAGACTGCGTAAAAAAAAGCATACCGTATTGGAACCCAGGTCCGACAGAAGAAAGGTTATACATGGAACGTGTAAAAAAATGTGTGTGGTTTGTAAAAATAAGCGATATTTCAGAAATTAATGAGCAAATATGCATACTGATTTAGGAGCTTGGTATTGTTTCTCGAAGCTCTCATAATGTACTACGATACCATAAGGACTCTCGTAGCGATCTCTAATACATGGGGATCGTGCACTTACGAGAGCGCTATGGTCTCGTAGTAGATATGAGAGTTTCGAGAAACGATACCCAGACTTCTCGAAACAAACTTGACTTTGAGATTTTGCTCAGCTGAGATCTCTCCCATTGACTCCCAGTGCTGTAACCTGAATAAACTCTAAAACCCAGCTGCGATTTTACTCAATTTACAGCACTGAGTCGATTGGAGTAATATCAGTTGAACAAAACCTCAACTTCAAGTTTCGATAAATCTGGGCCAGGGGCATTGACGTATTACATTTAACTAACTTCTCTGAGAGCATACTTCGGATTATGATTCCGGTTTTTTTTGGTAGTAACTGAGTC
>JAUTBZ010190090.1:10000-22270 GCA_032361785.1 Lepetodrilus galriftensis | reverse complement strand
ATAAATTCCCTGCTGAATTGTTCCATTTTGCATGTGTTTTGGGCATATAGATATTCCCACAGCAGTGAGGAGGTTAATGATCCCCCCACACACATGCACCACCTTCACACAACAGTGGATGGATCCACCCACGATTCATCATAATAACATTCATATTTCGTATAGACATGAAGCTGCCGTGTTTGCACGTATTTGCGGAGTTAGTATCAGCGGCTCTACTGCGGTGAGTGGCGTCTACGTCTAGGTCGGCTAGAAAACTCTCGGGTATGAGAGAGTGGAATCCTGACAGTAGGGACAGAATCTGGAGGTGTTGGGCGAGTGTGTGTGTGTATACCGGTAAGTATACCCGCCTGAAATAGACACACATCACGCAAGGGTTAGACTAACTACCGAATGTGTAAATATAGCGAAATTATCATTATATCAGTAGCAAAACCAGGAACAATGGCAAACAATGAGTTGTAAAAAAAACTTGTTTTTAGATATTACTTTCAACTGTAATTTTAAAACCAGAATTTGTGTGAAATATATGAAATATGTTATATTATATGTTATAGTATAGTGCTTGTGTGGGTGGGTTAATGAATATCTCATTGTTTGCAAGTTCCCAACTATAGTAGTAGTATCCTGAACTATTTTATTAGTAAACTTTCTATCAATGGATTATATAGAATTTTGTTATAAATATATAGAAAATATGCATATTTTAATACTAAATATCATGCAATGTTAGATACTAGTACATTAAGAGGCTAGGAGATAATTATTTTCTAATAAATAATAAATTAGGGAAAATATATTTACATATCTAAATACTCATGACTGATGACTAATGTTGGAAGCCATAAATAAAGCAATAGACGACTACAGTAGGGGGCCTGTGACACAGGGAAAATGACAAACGACTAAAGTAGGTGACCCGTGACACAGAGAGAGTGACTTTTGACTAAAGTAGGGGGCCTGTGACACAGGAATGCCTTTGAGAGAAAGTGACAGATGTTGATGTGCCGTGAAAGTGGCTTGGGAGGTTGAAACTGAAGGAACCCATTTCAGCCAAGATGAAACACCTGACCATGGACAAACTTTATGAAAATGCTGTGAGAAATTTCTGACAGTACAGTATCACCTTAAGGTGCCAACAGAGGTACTACTTCTTCTTAGACTTCTTGTCCTTTTTCTTGTCAGTTTTTCCTTTTCCCTTGTCAGATTTCGTCGTGTCCTGATTCTCCTCTGGTGGAGGTTTGTACATGCTGGGCCGAGGCTGGAAGTGCTCGTCGTCGTCGTTGTGAGTGTGGGTGTTGTAGTACGCGTCATACCGCGCCGCCCGCTCCGAGGCCCTCGTCTTGTCCCGCTGGTCGTAATAATCCTGCTCCTGTCTGTTCATGTCAGACAGGAACCTGACGGTTCTCTGAGTGGACTCGAGCTGAGCCTCGGCCATCTTCTTGACCATCAGGTCGTTCTGGTCCTTGGTGTCATTGTCCTGAGCCTCAGACTGGTCGTTCTGAGCCTGCTGGGCAGCCTGAGCCTGCTGCTGCTTGGCCTGCTTCTCCCTGAGCTGCATCAGAGACATGGAAGCTGCCTGCAGTCGAGCAGCAAGACCAGGATCAGAGGCTAGAGGATCAGCTGCTGGAGCAGAGGTCTTAGTTCCGGGGCGGATGACGACAGGAGGCTGGTAGACAGGCTGGGCAGGCTGGCCTCCCTGTCTGTTGCTCAGCCTAGATATGGCTTGTAAAGCAACTCCAGCTGCTTGGAATCGAGCTGCCAGTTGAGGACTAGCCACAAAAGGATCATTCGATTCCAGCTGGGTTTCAGGTACAGGGGTTTTAGATTTTGATTTCTTGTCTTCCTTCTTTTTCTTGGATTTCTTACCTTTTGAATCTGCCGGCTGGTTTTCCTTGTTGTCCTCAGAAGTACCTTGATATCGGTCCACTGGGATCACGGTAACCCCTGTGGTTTGATTCTGGTAGGCGAGCGGAGCATTTGCGTATGACCCGTCAGTGAGCATAGGTTCACCTCGGTAGACCAGGGGAGGGTTGCCCACGGGGATCTGTTCTCCTCGATAAACTAAAGGATGGTTCGCCAGAACGTTCTGCCCTCCATCCAGAGGAACGTGTTCTCCGCGGTAGACGAGGGTTCGGTTTTCGATCGGCGTCGATCTGTATGGAAGAGATCGTGACAAAGGATACCGTAACAACGGGTCCTGAGACAATGGATCCGGGGACAATGGATACCTGTGAAGGGAAGTTCTAGGAGAGAGTGAAGTAGGGATCTGACTGTAGGCCCGGGGAAGAGGCCGGACCTTGGTATAGCTTCTAGAGCCCAAGGAGCTACTGGGCGTGAGTTGATAGCTACTTCTAGAGGTAGTGAGGGGAGCGAGATTCTGGTATGGAGATACATAGGGAACAGTCTTGTGGAGGCCGTCCTTTGGACTCCAGTAGGAAAGGAACTGAGAGTCTGAGGACAGAGGATTCTGAGAATTCCACGTGTGAGTGTTTCCCCGAGAGTTCCACACTTGAGTGTTACCACCGAACAGAGGACCGCCGTTAATGCTGACGGAACGACTTGTGTTATTCCCGTCTCTTGGCGTGTTGTAGGTGTACAGCGTGTTGACACGCCCGCCATTGCCTCGGAAGCTGTACCTGACCTGGGGAGGTTGGACGACACCGGACCCGGCCTCCACCTCCTGGGACTTGTACACCTTCATCAGACGCTCCCCGGGACGGAACCCGGACACCACACTCTCCACCATCCGACTCTCCGTCTTCCTCTTGTTGATTCGAGGATACACGGAGAACGGCATGAAGACCTTTGGCTTCTCTGGTGGCTCCTCAACCTCCTCCGTCTCCGTCTTGGAGAAGAACCTCCACGACCTGAACGTCCTCGGGAAGTAGCTCAGACGACGATACGAGTAATAATCGTCGTCGTCGTCATAATAATTACGATTAGAGTAGAGCGGTGAGAGAGAAGAGTAGCCATAGATCGAGCCGTAAGGAAAGGTAGCGCCTAAGTTATAAAGCCCTAAAGCTGTATGAGGTCTACTAGTGCCTAAACGCGACATCCGTGACAAACCAGTTCCGTAACCTGACATGGCGGTCATGGAACGGACCGTGTTCAGAGCATTGTCGGTGCTGTCACCGGTCTTGTTCAACATGGAGAGGTAGCGGAATCGGACCGACGGCTGGTGGACAAAGCTGCGGACTTGGCTCCACAGATACGGAATCCTACCTTCGCGGTCGTCCTTGCGGCGATTCCGTGCCAACATGTTCTGTTCCTGGAGCAGCATCAGCTCCCTCTGCATCCGTTCGTTCTCCATCTCCAGCGACATCACTGTTTGCATGTAGTCATTGCTCTTCTTCTCTGAAACACAGCAAGGACACAACTGTAATGACAAATATAGGGGGCCCGAATAGGAGAATTTAGAGTAATTATTACCAGAGAGGTCAACAAAAATCATAAAATATCCAAAATAAATTTAATAGAATTCTCTGTGCGATTCCAAACACTTATGGAGTATGAAGTAAAGAATGGATTAATTCAGAATTTGGAAATCTACAAAGAGCTTGACTTTGTAGGTGTTGCATGTTCTTACTCAGGTTTTCATACAAATACAAATATTAAATTACAAATAAATAAAATTAATAAAGACTATTTCAGGTTCAATGTACAGCATTTATTTAGTTGAGCAAAATAATTATTATATAATTATTTAGTCCTCGGGCCCAAAACAGCTGAAAACAATCCACAGTAAATTATTAAACTGATGTAACATCACTCACTGCTTCCAGGCAGGGGCAGACAACTCTATGGAGGTCAAAATGCTTCACCCTAGCAGCAAGCAAACTCACCCTTGACCTTGACCTCTTTAGGAGGGTTTTTCAGCTGGTCTTCTATGGCTTGTGCCTCGGCCAGCATCTGAGCTAGTTGTGCCATGACCTCGGGGTCAGAGCCTCCGTTCTGGAGGTACGCCTGTCTGATCGCACTGCAGAATTTAAAACACAAAGAGAATTAGTTTAATATTTTTAAATATTAAAATAATTATCAATAAATAAATTTATTGTGATTTTATTTTAATTACATTTTGAATTAATGAATGAATGAATGAATGGATGAATTAATGTTTTTACGTTGCAGCAGGAATATTTCACCCATACGTGACAATCAGGGGTATCCAATTAGGATTCTTACCTTATTTCTGCAACTAATGAACTCCCATAATAAATGGGATATGTTAAGTTTGGTTTCTTTGGTTCCATTCGCTCTTCAGCTCTGTAAATAGAAAAATAATAAAAACAGAATATTAGTAAGGCAATAGAAGTATAAATATTGCATATAGATAGAAAAATTCAAGTATTAACCCTCTCCATGCTGGAGGCAACTGGAGATGCCATATACCATAGTGACTGTGCCTAATCCAGCAGGGAGAGGGTTAAATGAACATTTTGGAAAATGTTACCAATACAACAGTTTTTCAGACAAATACAAATTAGCTAACTTCATTAAAAATTTAAAAGTTAGAATTTGATTAGTTTCAAGAAGTGGTTATACTACAATGATAGATTAGACAATGTAAGAAATAGACAATAACCCACGACATGCACGAGATTACAGATTATCTTTCCCCGAGTGAAATTAATGTTGTAAGTCACGAGCGTACAACATTAATTTCATGAGGGAAAGATAATCTTTAATTTCTCACACATCGTGGGTTATTGTATTTATGCAACATAGTCAAACTGAAAGAAAACATTCTAAATTAGCACAATTTATTTTAGCATCTATAGACGATGGTTTATGAAGTTTAGAAATGAATACGCCTGTAATGAGACAACTTATAGTCTTCCTCAAGTACAATGGAGACCATTCAAAATTATAGTTACTGTAAATCATGAAATTAACGCGAGCAGAATATTAATGCGAAAAATGCGACCGCCATATTATCGCATTTAATTGCTGCGCATTAAAGGTAAGCCTGATGAACAAACATGAATGGAGACATGGCCATTCGCATTTTATTGGTGTCGCATTTACGTTTAAAATCTAGAGGTCGCATTAAATTAGTGACGCATTAATTTCGTGATTTACAGTGTATAAAAAGTCTCTCATGGTCCGCAGAAACAGCTAGAGGAATCTCGAGCTACCTTCACCCATAGTACCTTGCCTGGATCAGACGTGGGGCAATAGTATGGTATCGCTTGTTCTGGGTTATCTTCCTATCATTAACATAGCACACTATTGCTGAAATACTGCATGGACAATTATGTGACCTCCGTCTATGGAACAAAATACAAGTTTTACATTGATATGGTCCAAAATGGAAGCCTTAATTGCATTGATGTTAAAGGTGCATTTATCTCAGACTTTGCTACGGTCAAGCATTATTTAATGGATGTTTGTTCTCGGTTTTAACATACTTGCATGTCACTTACATTCAGGAGCTCACTAATCAGTGCTAATTGGCCATTTTCTTGTTTTATTGGTTTGAAGAATTTCTTTCAATAGGCTACAGAATAGTGCTTTGGCATCATATTTTCCTCCCTCATATTTTTGTAAATATGTGTACAAACAACCCTTGTTATTGAGTGCTGTTGTAGAAGCAGTTGTTCTTTGAAATGTTGATGCTTCCTGTGGAAAAACAGTAGTTAATTTATTTGAGCATTTCATGTCATTGTTTATTTAATTCACAGTTTATAGTGTCGTCCTTGTGTACACCTCTATGCTATGTGTTTTTTTCTTCTCATTGGTGCAACTTGATTTTCTTTAGACACAAATGGGTGAAAGATTCCCGCAGTGACGTTAAACTCCATAATCACTCTTTATTAGACTTTCAATTGGATGTGGTTTTTTAGACGAAGTTTAAATGGGTGAAAGATTCCTACAACGATGTTAAACTCCATAATAATTCACTCACTAGATGAAGCTTGACTTCAAAATACATTGTAGTATTCCTTTTTATTAATTGCAGAGAAATAGAGATATATGTAGGAATTGCCCTTGTGTGTGAGTGTCTGCACTAACGGTTTGAATGTCTTCATTTTGACGTACTACACATGGTTGGAAAATGACCCAATGTGGTGTTAAACATTGATCAATAATCCTTTCATGTACTTATCCTTAGTTTACTATTATGCCTAGTTTTAACCACAATTACTAGAAACTACAGAAAGTGTGGGTGCAGCACAAAGCCAGTTTCATCTCTGTGGAGAAGTAAATAAGTACAATTCCTTCTTATGAAAATATGTGAGAGAATTTTTGCGTTTATTCTGTGGACAGATCTCGAGGTGCTGTGGAGAGTCGGTTACTGGAGGAAGGCGACACCATCCGACGGCCGCCCCACCCCGCCTACGTCACCGGACACAACCCCGCCCCCCAAAAGCAGGTCCGGCAGCAGCAGAACAGGTGGGTACTCTGGTGGTGGTTGACCAAGTATTGATGAGTTTGGAATAATATGAATTTCAGTTTTCAGTTTCAATTATAATTCAGTTTCAGTTTATACACTATGAAGAGTCCTAACTCGTATAAATATGTGTAGCAGGTATGACTCTTGTAGCTCTATGAGAGTTCTAACTCGTATAAATATGTGTAGCAGGTATGACTCTTGTAGCGCTCTGGAACGGTACCCAGAACTTCATAATACATTACCTAAAATGTACTACTAGTATCTCATATTTCATTGGTGGGATTCATTTGTAGTTATCAGCGACATTGTAACTCTGAGAGTAAGTAACTGATTTTAATGGACGTTTTCAGTTACAACTTCTCAGCCAACTCTGGATACCTGCACGTCCCCGAGGGACCCACACACAAGGCCCCGCCCACTGCCCCGCCCACTGCCCCTAAACCCTACCACAGATCTTCCTACAATTCCAGTGTCCAGGTAAGAACATGCCAGTCCAGCAGACGTCCTCACGGTCTTGTACAGTAGCTGTCAGTAGTTGTATGACCGGTAGTATGTTCTAAAAAATACTATCTAAAATGCATAATTATGTCGTTGGAATGCATTCTTGTTGACATCATAATGTGTTAGTACCGTATTCTGAAATTAATTGAACTACTGTAAAAATTAAATGATTAAAAATGTTTTGTTTATTTTTATGATCTTTGGCTATGCAAGGATTCAAATTACATTTATTTATTTTGGAGGGCTGGGCGTATTAATAATTTATGTTTATGCTACCGAGTTATTTAAAAATGGAATGGTTTCTAAGTTGGTGTCGTCGCAAATGGGTGAAAGATTCCCGCAGCGACGTTAAACTCCATATTCACTCTAAGTTGATGTATTAAATACTTTTGAGAACAATAAGGACAAATATTACTTAATTTATTTACTGCATTATACTGTATATATGCTGGTATTAGGAAGAAATGTTTATGTACCTAGTTTCCATCAAATTGTTGTATTGTTTGTGACGTGGAGATTATAACATGGGAATGGTACTAAAGTTTTACGTCATGTTGTGGATGGGGTTTTATAGATTTTCATGTTTGTCGTGTCGCATTTAGTTTGTAGAATGTATATTTTCTTTTCACTATACATAACTAGGCACCTGACTGTCATCACAATAGTCTGATGTCTAGTTAAGTACTGTGTTGTACAAAGAGAATATATACTGAACAATTTATTTTATTCTTCTTTCAGATATGATATTTGTGTCATAGTATTTAAGTGTGAGTTTTACTGCTATTCTATGGAGATTCAAAGTGAGATAGTTTACATAATTAGTTTAATGTTCTACTTTAGCCTAGTTATCCTGGGATGCATTTGGGCTACACTACTTTTCATACACTATACACTACTTTTCATACACTATGCACTACATTTCATACACTATACACTACTGTTCATACAATATGCACTACATTTCATACACTACACTACTGTTCATACACTATAGACTCCTTTTTATACACTATACACTACATGTCATACACTACACTATTTTTCATACACTATGCACTACTTTTATAGTTTTGCATGAAATGCATTGACCCCCATGCAGTTAGATAATCTACGAAATAGGGGGGGTCAATGCATTTCATGCCAAACTATAATACACAAACACTGTGGTGATTGTTGATACCACGTCGTCTTCTGGAGTCCATTCCGTCTTTATCCTATGTTAAAAAGTTAGAAGTAACTGCATTTTTGATAGATACATGAACAACTTGACACGTCTTGTGCGCGAATGCATGCCATATTATTTATCTACACCGCTAGCGCACTCGGCAAACTTCGCGCCCCTTGGCTTTGATGGAGGCTACCCTCTGCCGTCAGGACAGCGTCGGGCTGTACTATGACGGTCAGACCTAGAAACATGACGTTATTTGATGCTCTGTGTTTCTTGAGTATTCCACTCTTCGAAATACAAACCGTAATGCCTACTTACCACAATTGTCTGTGTTTCGATTATGTACTAGTCTAAGAAACCGGGTCTCCTTTCACAAATAGCTCTCTTATCCGCTAAGAGAGCGTTATGGTAAAATAAAATTAAAGTTAAAAAGAAAAGAAAAAAAAAGCTATGTGCAAAGAAAGCGTTATGGTATCTTAGTGGATAGGAGAGCTTCGTGAAAGGATACCCAGCACGGTAGTTAATGACAGCAGTACACTAGTTACACAGTACTTACTTTCGGTTTTGCTGCTGTTTGAGCTGAGTACGACTGGTGTCAGTAGTGTCACCACATACAACACCAACAATATCCAGGCGCTCCCGCCTCCCATCAACGTACTCATCGATGTCATCGGCATCTCCCGGATCAGTGACGTGCTTGGATAACGAAGAAAATAACGAGTCAAATATTCCTTTTCAAAGGACGCTGGTAGGCAGTTATCTTCAATTTATTTAAATATTAATTTTTACATTTTTATAAAAATTAGAGGAAGACATTGGAGCATATTTACCACCAGGATCAATATTTTAATATGTATGTCGAACCGTTAATAACAACTTTGAACTTCTCTAGCTTATATTGTAAACGTCCCAGCGGTATGTACGGATAATTGGATATTATGACGTTGGTGTATCCACAGTTTACATTGAAATGGTATATTATTAGTATTGTTCAGTAAAGGTCATTAATTGTTTATCCCATAGTCGATTACCCAGTAGAGAATAAATTGTTATCAAAATGTTCAGAATTGTGTCATTATTTCATGATCGTAATGAATTGGCAAAAGTGGCAAATATTATATCCAGCCCAGATACACTTTCAAACCCCCACCCAACCCCCAAACCCATAAAACTGTAATAATAACATCAGAGTAACGTTTACACCGAACATTGCATCATTACATTTGTATCAACTATAATATTTATCTGGGGTTGTATTTGCTTTTTATTGGCGCCATCACAGGGAGGCTTGACATCCAACATTTAGACATGCCCACGCCGATCCTGGGATTCGAACCCGATTTGCTGAATTTACCGATTTAGCAAATGTGGTAACCTACTGACCGACCAAGATTATGTGATTGTGTCATGTATGGCTATTCTCATCTCATTCACTTCCGTTCCAATTTCATCGGTAATGTTTACCTTCATTCTCTGTTCAAATGGGAATATTCACCATTCATAACGAATAGAAATACCAGCGATTCCGCTGATGATTGTCCAATTAATCTATTCATCAATACCGTTGAAACTGAGAATAACATTACATTTACCTTGAGATTCTCTTGTAATAAATACAATCATCCTCAGTCTCTTCCAATGCGTTGCGTTGCGTGTGGGCGACTTCACATGACCAAGTGCCTACACGTACATACACTAGTATATATTTATTCTTGGTTTCGATCTATTTGTCATTGTTGAGGGTAATAAGTCTTTGCAACAGCTGCGTATAGCTTGCATTGACGCACAAGTAAATAGGCAAGGCACTGGAAGTAATTGATCCCCTTTTGATCCCCCACCTTTAAAAAGGTGCCGTAATCAATTAATATTCCATAACAAAAGGTGATATACCAATTACTAGATTCAAGTATAATGTAAGTAAAGTATTAATATTTTTTCATGACAAATAACCGAAACGTATACGAAATGTACTATAAGTTCAGAGAGAATGAATGCACACAGTAGTTTATTATAATAGTACATGGACATGAATGAATTACTAGTAATTACGAGTAATTTAGTCATGCTTGAAAATATAAATAAATTAAACGCATCTTCAGAATGGCATATTAATAGTCGTGGGTATCACTACATGACGAGACCATAGCGTTCTAGTAACGATCTTATTCACTGCATCACTGGTCTAGTATTAGTGTTACGAGAGCTTCATGACACGAAACCCTGTGTTGGTTGTCGTTGATTTTAGCAACAAGCAGAAATAATAATATCTTGAGCAAACTTACATATTAAATCCGCTACCTTCACGAGTATGTTTATAACCACATAAACATCTACAAGTTCTCAGGTAATGAATACGATGGTAGCACATGAAATACGGTCATTATCCGATCATCATGTCTTATTCTCGTCCGAGTCCCAAACGACAGCAAAGTTCACAACACTATCAGAAACATAGACAGAACACGACTGAAGTCTTCTGTTCGTGGCTGATGATTCTCTCAACTCATGTAGAAGACCATATTTGGAAGCACCGTATCTCTGGAAACGATCCGTGGCTACAGAAGCATCTGACCAAAGTCCACTAACATACGGGTCGTCACCCAGTGAATAAAACTTAGCGTACTGAAGTCCTCGACCATTCTTCAGTTGTTTCTTCTGTTCCACGAGAAACTCCTCCGCGGATATTTGGAGCCATGAAACAACGCTTTGATCACTATCTGTAAAAATTGCAGATACATAAAATGAACCTTTGTGAGGAGTAACTGACTGGCAAATAAGCTTATAATTATCGGATTCCTTTTCCGATTTCAACTTTAGGAATAATTCTACGGGGATAGAAGATATGACCACTCGTTCGCTATGGATGGATTCGTCATGCTTGAAGACCACGCAATTATGAATTTGTTCCGCGGATGAATACGGTTCAATGAGTACAGGGTAATACATTTTGTCCTGTTCCTTTGAAACGACATTCCCAAGTTCACTGCACGTTAGATCCATGTATATACTCCAGTTACCCGAATGTTTGCGTAGAATAAAACTGAAAAGCAAGGTTGAATTTACTTCGCACGCATTAACCCAAATTACCATAAAACCAGAAGATTTTGCCTCGGAAATTCTCATCATCACCTCCGAATGTGGAACAAGAATCAGCACCTTCTCCTGACCGTCTTGTGAGGTAATCTCGAACACATCACTGATGGTTTGACCCTCGATGTACAGCGGATATCCCTCCACAGTGCTTAGCGCATATTTCAAAAGCCCGTCTAAATCCATGTCCCGTGACCAGGCGTTCATTAACACGACCCAGCTGATTCCTGATTTATGATGCATCATTGTTCCACACGTCCCTTCCATGGCACCAGTGTGACCAAAGCTGGTTCCGGAGTCCTGGACGTCAAGGCCAAGACCATACCACTCGTCGCCGTCCTGGTACTGTGGTCTCGCCAACATCTTAGCCACGGACGAGGCCTTCAGCAGTCGGTGGATTCCCTTGGTGCGACACAGAACGGGGGTTTGGCTGGGTTCGGTTAGTAGTACCTTGTCCGGAGTCGTGTAAGCATCAGCATCACAATTTGGGCATTCGGATTTGCATGGAGCACGTACAATAGGAATGCCAAACGATGTGTATGTTGGATATTCGGATGATACGGCTATATTATCGTTAGAATGTAAGTCAGGTAGCTGGCTATCTGTATCATCCGGTTCTGAACTGTTGATATCCACCTCGACGTAACTAATATTGTTGTCGAAAGAGATATTAAATTCCAACCTTGGCATCTTTGATTTTGAACTAGTTTTATTCTTCCGGTTACTATGTGAACATACTTTTGTTTTCTTTAGTGGTATTCCTTCACGTTCAATAGCAGTGTCATTCAGTTTGCTTGACTTTCTCTCACGTTTCATCGCAATGTTGGTATTCAAATGATTACATGGCAGTTGCTTCTTTTGTGATTCCAACTGACAACTGTTGGATGGCTGCCATGCGATGTCAAGGTCACTATGAGAATGAGCTTCCTGTAGCATGTGAAGAAGTTTGAGTATTTCGAGAGGGGTGGCAACCCATCCTCCATAGGAGCCTGTGTTCTCCATGCTGAAGGATCCGTACTGTGGCAGCACGTGACCCTCCGTGGGGAATATGGACTTCTGAATTGTAGGCTCCCTGTTGTTGAAATATTCCACCTAAGCAAAGATAATAACGAAT
>JAUTBZ010190090.1:0-7500 GCA_032361785.1 Lepetodrilus galriftensis | reverse complement strand
CTCATACACATAAATAATAATTCTGAAATCGGAATTGCTACGTTTTGGAGTGAAATAAATCATGTTCTGGCTTTCGTGTTGAAAGTGATGGATTCAGGTCGCACGGTTCCTTAAAGTTACTTCACGTCTGGTAGTTGTTATGTAGACCTATGTCAGTTTGAGCGTCTCTCGTAATTGCCGACCATTTGTAACGTTTCTGTGAGCAAGAACAGTAAGACAGCCATTCCAGGAAATTGCTGCTTTTCAAAGATAACTATATTACATATGTCCAAGTTAAGTAATAATTATACATATGGTATTTCCATGAAATTATATACCGACGATACCAACGTTATATATCATGTCATTTTACAGTCAATTTTATACAATTTGAAAAATAAAATGTTCAAACTACTAATTTATAGAAGAATATTCACAAAATTAAGTCTCCAAATAAATGTCTAGAATCTGATGACAAGGTAGAATTGATAATAATATATTCAGAAGCCTGTAATCTTGGTTTACGACAAGAACATATCCTAGTAAAGTATAGCTGTACAGCCTGAGATGGGAAACTGTCAGAAACCAATTTATTTTAGATCGGGTATTTCCGATGGTTTCTTATGACTTCATTGCACTTGACGTGTACTTTCCAAAATCTGAAGTTAAATTATCACAACCAGAACATTATGACATTAGAACACCACGTCATAGGCTGAAACTTGACTTGCATCTATAGTAATCTTACATAATCTCCCCCAGGCTAATGTAATCTAACAACAGACCTTCCAAAATATCCGCCATTTCCCGGCCATCAACGTCTCCGCCAATGCAGACTACTACTCGTTGGTGGCGCGATAATTACAGAGATTTGAAATATAAAGAATCCCCCGACATTAGGAAACTATTCTGAGCACGATGGCATGCTAACCTAAAAGTTTTGTTCGTAAATCCCAAAATAAAATCTCAGCTTGAGCGTGGAATCGTACTCAAAAACCGTTTCGTAATCTCGGGGCCAGGCGTCAATTACGTGAGATCATTGGGACGTCTTCACACACTAACATCAGCGAAATGGCAATTGATGACTTCTTACAAAAGCTGTTCACGAGAAAGCATAATATGCCGCTTTCAGGAGGTTACGGCATTCTTAACAGCCTAGAACAGATTTTGAAGATGCTCTGGGCGCAAGATATTATTATCTTACTTTCTGATTAATTATATGTTGTTGTTCAGCTTGTCTTATGATAACACACCACTCCTAGACATTCTTTCACAGGAAAGACAATAATAATAACATACATTTTGCATGTTGTTAGTCTATGCAACTACGGCGTATTATTTCACTTCCTGACACTTGGTAAGCTTTATAAAGCTAGGCCGGAAATTGGTTGCAACTAATTTGTTTCTCCACTTAATGAATACGCTACAAGACTGACGGATGATCCCGGAAACATCCCGTATTTGTTTGCGCATCTCATCATGGACTTAATTAATGTTCAATCGTGATTTACACTTTCAAAACTGCCCCAAGTAACTCTGTAGTAATCCTCTCGTAGGTTTCCAGTGTCGGCGCAATTAAGGTGCAGTTACTGTTAGTGCTCATTAGCACCCGTCAATGGCCGCAGGTTTATTTGAAAATCTGTCTGGAATATCCTAGAAGAGTATCATGTGTCCTTGTGTTATGCGAAAACAACATGAAAAGTGTGATGTTAGTGAAACATATAGTCTTGAAAGCGGCAGTAAACACTTAATAACATAAACAAAACAAACAAAACATAGTGTTGGCTTTCACCCCAAATAGATTTATTGGCATATAATTGCCAAACCTACCAGACTAACAGAATCTGGTTATTGACAGGTATATAGTGTTGATATCATCTCAGAAACAGATGAAGTGATGTCTATATTAGTACATTTTGTACTTGAAGTAACGTTATATTGAGGATGTTATGATTCGGCCATACACAACTATTAAGTTAAAAGTTCCTAAATTTTTCAATTATCGACAGTGTACTCTAAAACCCACTTCACATGCACACATTTGCATACATACAAATGTGTTTGCATATACATGTGCAAATTCGCATACATGACTAACTTTTAAACATGTCGTATTCAACAATTTAACTAATTATATTAACGGTAAATCTGCTGTATCTATTTATCAATTATATATAACACTGGTTTACATCAATGCTTCACTGGAAGCGATATTAATATGCTCATACTAGTAAATCGTGATAGCTGCTTTTCTCACACGTCTTCCTGGTTAAACCTGATAGGGTAGGACACATTTCGTTGACATGTTTGAAGATGCTACGCGGACTTGTAATGTCATAAGAATACCCTTCCTTTGAACATGCTGAGGTTTAGATCTTAATTCAAGATTAATGTGTTCACGTCGCAGCTTGCCAGTTACGGCGGGAGGTAAACAGCAACAACTGTAATACATAATGATGCAGTAGGTCTGCGAGTAATGCTGGTACTGACGAACCAAAGACAGGACATCCTGTCGTGAAGAGATAACTTCTGCGGACATTGATGCCGACTGCCTACAGCACACTATATAGAACATTGATGTCTAAATCATATATAATAGTACACCAAATAGGACATTGATGCCGACTGCCTACAGCACACTATATAGCACATTGATGTCTACTGCCTATATAATAGTACACCAAATAGGACATTGATGCCGACTGCCTACAGCACACTATATAGAACATTGATGTCTAAATCCTATATAATAGTACACCAAATAGGACATTGATGCCGACTGCCTACAGCACACTATATAGAACATTGATGACGACTGCCGATGGCACACCAAATAGGACATTGATGTCAACTGCTTACAGCACACTATATAGAACATATATGACGACTGCCTATAGGACACAAAATAGGACATTGATGTCAACTGCTTACAGCACTCTATATAGAACATTGATGACGACTGCCTATAGTACACTATATACGACATTGACGCCAACTGCCTAAAGTATACAACCGTTATAGGAAATTCATGCCGACCTCCTACATTACACTATTTAGGATATTGATGACGATTGCTTACAGTACACTAAGAAATTGATGCTGACTGCCTACACTATATATAGGACATTGATGTCGATTCCCTACAGTACACTATATATAGGACATTCCCTACAGTATCCTATAAGACATTGCCTCGCACGCCCTCGGCCGAGATAACTGTAAGCCTTCTAGATTAATTAATACTACATAATATCAAATCACAACGCCACCAGGAAACCGTGTACGCATTTAACTCTGCTCCATTATTTTGTTATGAAGAGATGTACAGTGAAGAAGTAGGTCATATGTATAGTACTTGATTTATTTTGTATTTCAATTCACTAAGTCAATTTTTTAAAAGCCTGAAATAAAATGAAGGTATTATGTAAATGTGTATAGGCATTCATACAATTTTGTGTGAATAATAATATATATTCATGAAATTTTCGGTGAATAGCACTGAATACATATACAAATCTTAATTTTTCTTTCATCAACTAGTGTCATTCTATCTGGCAATTAAAGGGAATGATTTTGTCATTTCAGTCTTTTTTTAAATTGACTTACTGAACTGAAATTAAATGAAAAATCAGGTAATATACATACTACCTGATTATATAGATTAGCTGTAACATAGATAGGTACATGTATCTGTGCATGCAAGTATATAGGACAATCGCGAGGCCAATCTAATCCATCACTGTACGTTTCATAGTACATGTAGATGGTTTACAATGATTGCATGCAACTATCTACTGTGCGTAACTGGGGACAGTCAATTAAAGGCATAAAGGGGCTGTCACACTATAGCGTATGCCAGAAACATATGAGTTGCGTATGAAAATTCATAAAATAATTGACTAATTGCACTTGATTTTCCACCCACAAGTTGTTATTTAGTGATGTACTTGATCCCCAACACTCGATAGTTACAAAAAGAATAATATTTTATATGAAATAGGGGAACGTTCTGCTATGTATCTTGTCTTTGAAGCAAGCATCAACTGAAATATGAAGGATTTGCGAGAAAATGTTTCGTGTGCTTATTATATGTTTAAGTCGTACCACTGAGTTATGTCCCCTTGCATATACATAAGGAAGAACATATCAATACGACCATATTCAGGTTGTCTATCAGTGGACTACAGGGGGTTGCATTGGATATTTGTCTACAAAACAGCAGTGGAAGGGCTTGTGGAAGTACAAACATGATAAAACAACCATAAATATCTGTGATATCATGAAGAATTCCTAATCAGTTTGGAAAACAAAAATCTAAATAAAAACGAGCTTCTAATTAGTCGTGGGAAATAAAATAAAACCCCATTAATTTCTATTTCATTAATGTTATTACTCGTAAGAAAATGATGGCATTAACCCTCTCCATGCTGGAGGCAAGCAGATATGCCCTAAAGAGCTTTATCTGTGCCTAATCCAGCAGGGAGAGGGTTAATACATCTAGGCAGAGGTCAATAGGTTGTGACTATGCTATGAACAGTGGATGAAGTTTACTTACTTGGCTTCGCAGCGTTCCCGTTCTACACCTACTCCAAGCTGTAAGGCTGGGAGCGACATTGTGTCGTTTCCAACTCTCTCAAACCAGTCGGGATACTCAGAAGGATCTGCATTCAACCAATAGTAATTTTCAAGTAATATGTCTAAACATTAACTGAAAATTATTTGGCTGAAGTAAGAGTCGATTGGATTAAAATAAAAACTGCAATTCTGCACAGATTGGTTGAAAGATAAACGACGTCTCGCCAATTGATGGACCTGTGGGTAATTTTTAAGATTGAAAAAATAAATAAAAAATTCAAACTAAATTCATTCATTAACAAAACTTGAAATTATTGTTGAATGCACAAGCCTATTTTTACAAATTAAAATCCAAAGTCTTGAAGAAGTTCTGCAGATATTTGATGTTTGAAAAATTATGTCTCGCAGATCTTTACAAGAAATTGGATACCCCAAAAATGTATGAAGTACATGGGCATAATTGTAAACTAAAAAAAACCCAACAAATTAACATTTTAAAATATATTTTCTGAACTTAACTAAAAATTAGCGTTGAATGCACAAGATTCAATTGGCCTTAAATAATTCAGAAATTCTGCTAAGAAGAGGAGCGACGTCTTACCGATGTCGACAGGCGGTGTGGGCAGAAGAATGGTTCCAAGTAGGATCTCTCCAGCAGGTTCCGTATACGCCTGACCCAGTACCTGGCTGGTCAGACTGTCCAGATACAGCTGGTCACTCTCGTCCACTATCATAGCACCATACAGCAGCTGGACATGGAAGGGAGATAATCAAGAATTGACAAAATATATATACAAAATAAAATGGTCTTATTATTCAGGCCTCAAAGTTGCAAATTATAACAAGGAGTCAAATGGCTTTTAAAGAGCAAAGAAACATTGAAAATTAAAGGAGATACTGGTCGCAAAAAAATAAGTCTCCATGGCGAACAAATTAGTTTCAAAATTATTTCTTGTTGAAAATTATACATTTGCACTTGTTAGAATGTGACATATACTTACACAATGAATATAATATATTGGAAGAAAATAGCACTCTATGAATTCATTATTATTCTTATTATTATTGTCTGCACAAAGTCCACAATAATCATTAATGTTTCCAAAATAATATTTCAGAAAGGGGAAGATAACTCTAAACTTACCCTGGAAATGGCATAACAGATGTCCTCCAAACCAGGCTCCTTCTCAGAGTCGTATCTCAGCATTTTCCCTACTACCATGGGAATGGCACTGGCTATCTTGATACTGTGGAACGGATACCATTGGCTGAGGCCGATGCTCCCAAACAGTTGCCTAGCAACCAGTACTCCGTGTACGATGACGATGCCAAACACAAGGGCTCGCACGGTCTGGTTTTCTGGTCGGATTAGGTCCCACATTTCTGACGATATCTTCCTCAGGGTGGTGACAATGGCTAGATGGAGAAATAAACAAAAGTAGATGTATTTTTAAAATAATACAAATTAAAAACAGCATATTAGCATTTACAGTAATTTTAATAAAAGTTATATTACCGGCCTGCTTTAAAAATATTATTCAAAGGAAATTTCAGCAATGAACTTGAAGATTCACCAAAGTTAAGTATCGAAATAAATGTACATTCTCAACATTTAATGATTATTCTGGTCAGAATTGCTACTACACTAAATTTATAACATCATTTATTTAAATAAAGGAAGTGTTCAGTCACCCATTATTATGATAATATTATTGCTATTATTAGTGAAAGAATCTAGAAAGTGACTAAACTCGAATTTAAAAAAAATAAAATAAACATTATATTATTACTAATACTGTACTATTATTATCATTGTCATTAAATAAAACAATTGTTCTGTCATCCATTATTATTATTATTATTATTATTATTATTACTATTACAGTGCTCCCTCGATATAACGCCCTTCGATGCACCGCATATTCTGATACAACGCGGGGTCCAACGTGGACCTCATTTTAAAAAATAAAAATAAAACAAATTAAAAAATCTTTTTTTTTTCACCAATTACGGTATATTTATTGATATAACGCGGGTATTATAACGCGGGTGGCATGTCATGGACCCCAACTTCAGCGTTATATCGAGGGAGCACTGTATTATTATTATTATTATTTCACACACCTGTCTGCAGATAAGCCTCAGGTGCCAGATGGTGTTCAGGCATCGCGCGCTGTTTGTCGTCCTTTGCCTCGTCTTTACCGCACCGCAGCATGTGGTTCCACGCCACCTTGTGCAGGTTCTGTATCAGGTATTCTGGGATGCACTGGCAGGGTTCAGAGGTCAGCCACACGCAGAACCTCATCTTGTCCTGCTTGTCCATGGAGATTTCCGCTAAAAGGAAGCATGGTCAAGTTATTTCATGGGCACTGTATGGTGTTTCAGATTTGTATACACAATTATGGTAAGAAACACAAAGAGTTTATTTATTTGTATTTTTATATTTTTATATTTATTTATGAATTTATTTGTATTTTATTTTTAAAATGTATTTATTCATTCATACATTCATTCATATAATTCATTCATTCATTCATTCATTTTTTATATTTACTTTTTTATTTATTTGTTTATTTATTTATTTAATTATTCATTTATTATTCAATCATTCATTTATTTATTTGTTTATTATTTATCTATTCAACAATATAAACTAACTTCAAAACTTTCTAGCACGAATAGTAATTACAAATAACAAATGTATTGAATTTCTACTAGTTCTTAGGATACCTTTAGCATTGGGAGAAATGGCCCGGGCTCCTGTCAAGATGTTAATTTCGTTAACTGCTATTTATCTAGTCTAAATTCAATTATTTTAAAACAAAATTATAATTTATAGTCACTCTCAATAATGACAGCAATATGGTGGGTAAGTGGTGGGGGCAGCACGTAAACTAGTGCAAATGTGTTGCTCTGCGCTTCGCACATACACCACTACACCTGCAG
>JAUTBZ010189979.1:0-22271 GCA_032361785.1 Lepetodrilus galriftensis | reverse complement strand
TCTTCTATCCTTATATATATATATATATATATATATATATATAATATATATATATATATATAAAACAGGATATAATAGTGTGTATATGTATATATAAAGAAAACATGCTTTACATGGCCGTCAAGGCCAAATTCCTCACGTTTGAGAAGTCACCACTGGAAATCACTTCCGGAAGATAGCCACTTGTTAAAATATTGCCGATTGGGTATCTATAACCGGATGCTAGAAATAATTTATATGTAGGGCTATATATATTTTTTATTATTGTTGTTTATCTTTTTTTCTTGCGGTTATTTATTGTTGGGACATTCTTTGAAGTGACTTTGAAGACGCGTACAGCAAGACCCGCGAACAACGGCCAGTTATTATATTAATATGATATATTATAATGCATACCGAATGTACATCCAACACGGATCTATAGGTTCAAATGTCCACTGTTGGGCAATTATCATGGCCCAGTAAAACGACAAATCAAAACAATATTCACAAAACAAATAATCAGACTCTCCTAGAGAACATGAGCTCTAGATTTTGTAGATTGACTGTAAAGCACTTACTTTTATTATCGATTGAGTATATTATCATATGAAAACATATTTCAGCGTGAGACATTATCAAGAGCTATATCAAAGACATCAGGGCCAATTAAAAATGACTTAGCAAAGTCCGGACCATGCAGTCCCGGAAAATAGGTGCAAATCTAGATATAGAATTTAGCTAAGACACTGGCCATCGGGCCACTGCTAATGTCGCACACTGATACTTACACTGATAAGTAATATATAATGTAATATTATATATTATTACTTAATCTGGGAATTTAGCTGAATACGTTAACACTATTTTAATTCTTTACGGTGAGCAAAATGACCTGATAGTCAAACGTTACTTGGCTTTGTTACTTTTTATACAAATCACAAACACGTTCTTTTATATACCTTAATTGTGAGCTTGGACTCGCTGAGACACACTGTCGATAAAAATACACCTAGAAGGTCAAATAGTGCATTTGCAGAGAAAGGACCAATACATGTACATAGTAGGGCGTAGACTGTATCAATGAATGCAATCTAGAAGCAGCCCTGGTCGTGTGGGTATGGCTTCGTTGCCATGTTATCTCTTCTGAGCAACAGGGCGTTTTTGCCAACTAAACTTACCACAACTTCTGTGTTTTGAATGCAAATATACTTAGTTGTACCAAACCCCCTTTAATGTATGCTACGTGAAAAATGTGAAAAGCATTTCATCAAATTATGACAAATATGTAACTATAAACCGCTTGCTGTCAAATGTTCAAAGTAAAAAAAATATATTAAAGTGCAAATACGCTGATTTTACAACAGCATACGTCATTCGTTCAGACACTTTTGTGGGTGTATATTTTAATGACCTACTATTAATACAACCTTTTTATAGTGTAAATATTTAAGGTATATGGTATAACATATCTTCAAGGCAGAACAAATAGAATAACTACATATATGGCCTACTATATCATGTAGGGCTTAGGTGTTACAGTAATATTCAGTAGCCGCTGCTGATACTGACGATGCCATGCTTCACAGGCCACGCTGGAGGTAACCGGAAATGCCCTATAGAGGTGTGACAGTGCATAATGCAGCAGGGAGATGGTTAAAGAAATTAACTATTTCAAAAGTTAGTGGAGCAACCGCACACAGCAACACAGTTATAGGTGTCCCGTTAGGTTTCTGGGCATGGGGGACTTTTCTCGAAATGTTCTTACGATCGTACGACAATCTTAGCGATTCTTATAGCATAGCTACGAACTGTTCTTAAGCTAAGAAGTTCGTAAGAACGTTTCGAGAATAATTCCCCAGGACACCTAACGTGGCAGTGCTAAAAATAAACCAGGACACCAGAAGTGAAATTTTCCTACAGAATCCTGTCTGATCCTTTTAGGATCCTGGAACAGGACATTATGTACATTTTTGCTATATTCCTTCCTATACCTTGCAATAAAACCTCAACGAAACTTTACACGTCTTTTCACTCATGAATGGAAAGACAACTTCACGAGCACTATGACGTTAACGGAGTATTATATAGCTTCGAGACAAATCGTTGCCGGTAATTTTGATATTTCGAGCCTCGGAAATGGACGCCCGAGGCACGAGAAATATTAGTGATTTACCTCTGACGTCATCGTGACGTGGCTGTACGAGGAATCCCCGTCTATAATTACTGTCGGTGGGGTGTGGATAGCAGTAGACAAGTAGAGCATCCAACGTTGAGGAACATAATTATTATTACATAGGAACTGTTATTCCAGGCTGCAGGTCCATTCCTATGGAACAATCTCCCACTTTGGATTTTTCTAGATTTTTCTAGACTTTTAGTATGTTGTACTAGACACCTTCCTAACATTAAAAACGCTCATAAAGTTTGTGTTGCAATTTGTGGTGGGTTAGCCCATTTTTTAGGCTAGATTGACCGGACTATTAGGTTGACAAAAACTCCAGAGAAAATCTTAATACGATGTTACAAAGGATCGCATCCTTAAATTTCTGTTTGATTCAGAAATGAATTATGTTGTTCAGCATGGTTCACGGGTAATAAATTGGATGCAACGTAAGGTACGTAAAAAAAAAACAACCAAAGCCATGCACATTTCGCCTACATGTTTATTATATCACTAAAATCAGTAAACCGGACACATCTAAAAATAGAATTTGCTCCACTTGAAGCTCGTATTGCAGGCAATCCTAATATGTTGCATTAATAAATTAGGATTGTGTGAGAACAGCATTCTTTATTAAATCCTTGCCACAACAAATAAATATAAGGTTTCTGTAACATGGAAACCCAACTAATAAAGTTTGACAAAGCTTTTCAGTTCAGTACATTATTAATATAATACGGGTACTTTTAGATTAAAGATGGATAATAAGATGGATAAATATTTTATTAAAGTGCCACGTTGCTGTAAAATTTAGACACATAAATATATGGTTCAAACAACAATCCAGCCATGGCTCACGAGATAATTATATTAACTATTAAAACCAGTGTTGTAATAAAATATATTATTACTAAAACTAAAATATGTACAAATCATGTACTAATTATCCAATAATTTTAGACATCATTAAAGGCATAATATCACAGTTGATAGGCCTGTATAATGGACAAACACATTTCTATCTGAGACTAATTACGTTTTATATGAATATAGGAAAAGTTCCGCTATTTATCTTGTCTTTGATACATTAACTGAACTATGAAGGAATTGCAAGAAAACGTTGCATGTGCGTATTATATGTTTAAGTCATACCACTGAGTTATGTCCCCTTGCATTTACATAATGCAGCAAATAACAATACGACCATATTCAGGTTGTCTATCAGTAGACTACAAGGGTTTGCATTGGATATTTGTCTACCAAACAGTGGTGGAAAGGTTTTTGGAAGTACAAACATGATTTTATGTATGTCAAGTGAATGTATTTTACAGTTGTATCTAAGAACTAGTTCAAACCATAAATATCTGTGATATTATGTCTTTAATGGCTAGAGTATTCTAGACTAACATTATATACAATCATACATTTATGAATTCCAAGGATAAAATTATGCTAAAAGATCATGTTCTCCAGAGAAACGAGATGTTGTAAGACTGGATCGTGTTTGATGGAGACTGGTTTACAGTTCTTATGGTGCATGCATGACTATCTGATTATATACGGAACCTACATTAATAGAAAAATATAAGTTTATTCATGTATATATCATGTTATATACAACAATCTGATATTGTGTAATACACTTGAGCACAGGTTAGTACAACAGAGGAGTATCTAGGAAATGGAATTGTATCTCCTCGTAACTAACATGGAATTTGTGTTCTATTGGTCAGATTTAATGGCGATATCAACAATGATGATGATGGCGGTATACGGCAGATATATCACTGCTTATCACATCGTGATCGCCCAGCAGTGAAGGAAAACAGAAAGTGTTATTACTTTGGCAGACAGCAGGTAGCCCCAACACGTGGTAAAGTCCAACTTCAAAGATGCGATTGAAACTACAGGGATCTTTTGATGATTGCCGATAATAAATCTATGCCGACTGTAATACTGGATCACGGTTCTTGCTTCTTCTTTTTTTCTTGCTTCTCGTGTTAGAATGTGATGAAGTAAGATTGGTCTAAATCAGATTCCGTGCAATTTGTCAGATAACTGTTTTACGTGCTGGCTGTGCGCATGACTGTAATTCAAAGTGTCGGTTGTGTAAACGACAAAGTACGACAGAGTTACATTGTGTGTATTTATTGAAGCAATGGTTGATGCTGTGAAGAGTTGCGTGGTAATCTTGATCAACAACAAGAAGAGATTCATGGATTTGACTTTTTTTAAGGAACTTCAACAATTTCTGCTGTAGAAGTGCATTAGAAGCCAACATCGTTATTAGTTTGCAGCTTGATTCTTTCTGCAAACTTTCACCTTGATACATTCAATCCATCTTAATACATGGGCTATTTCTAAGTTTTTTTATAAAACTTTTATCACTCTCTCGCACGTATGCAGATATTGTACATAAAACCTTCAGGAAGCTAGATAACAATCTATGGCTGTACTGATACAATCGTCATATCATGATAAGTGGAAACAAAGAAATATACGTACACAAAAAGTTCCCTATTGTAAAAAGTAAGTGTCAGGGCCCCGTTCCACAGAACAGTCATAACGATACGAGAGTCGTAACTCCTATGTTAACATGGATTGGCTAAGTGTCAGGGCCACGTTCCACAGAACAGTCGTAACGTTACGAGAGTCGTAACTCCTATGTTAACATGGATTGGCTAAGGAGTTATGACTCTCGTAGCACTACAATTGTTCTGTGAAACGCTGGCCATATAGATAAATGCTTGAACAGATATTCTATGAACAAAATACTTTATTTATAGATATTTTCGACTATTTAAGCAGTGATGACATGTGTAGATGTAATCTAATTCTAAGAAATGAGATTCCGTCTGTTGGCCATCGTATTGGAGGCTTATTCACATTGTTCCATTAATGGAAACATCCACATGTCTGAGATCCACATCTTAGGTATTCCAGAGTCCCTCTTTCCTCCGTCATCAATATTCATGAAATCACCAAGGAATCACTTGGTTGCCCGACAGTGCCCAGGGTTGATCTACGAGACATGATAAGAAAATCACTTAATTGGCAGCTAATTGGCTGTCTGGATCTGTGATGTATGGACACCAGCGTCTGGGCAAGTTAGCCTGAGTCTGGATCTGTGATGTATGGACACCAGCGTCTGGGCAGGTTAGCCTGGGTCTGGATCTGTGATGTATGGACACCAGCATCTGGGCAGGTTAGCCTGGGTCTGGATCTGTGATGTATGGACACCAGCGTCTGGGCAGGTTAGCCTGAGTCTGGATCTGTGATGTATGGACTCCAGCGTCTGGGCAGCTTAGCCTTGATCTGGATGGCCACCCTCTCTGGTGTGGTTGACCATCACAAGGAGGTTGGACGTCATTTCACAGCTTGTCGACGTCGGTATCAAAGCAACAGCTGTTTTACCATAATGATGTTTTTATATGCTTGGAATCGTGCTGTTGATTGTTTCCCAATGGTAAATAGATACATATCCTGGCAATTGGTGTGAGCTAGTGGATCAGAGGAACCATGATGATTGTTTACTGGTCTGGCGTCAGATATCTACACCGATATGGCTAACATTATTGGTCATGTTTTTCTGAATGATGCACATCTCTCAAAGAACGTGTATTCTACAATGGTAAATACATACACTGGCAATTGGTCTGACGTTTGGTATTCACGAGCTAGTGGTTCATAGAAACCATGATGGTTGTTTACTAGCTTCGCGTCAGATACCTACACTAACTATTGATAGTATTGTAATGTTGTCGGTAATGTTTTTCTGAATGCCACGCACACATATACATGTAGTAAAGCAAATAGAGCATGCAGGACAGTCCACAATGCACAGCCTCCATTATAGCCATCAGTGACTGTGACTTCCATAAGCAATGAACACGACTCCCAACTGATTGGAATCCATTAACAAAATGTCTAGGGATCAAGTTAGAATTACAGCCACCAACTCTATTGTCCCCTGAGCCCAGTATAAGCCTTCTGTACTACGGTATTGTATAACAGAAGGTCAATCAATCGGTGATCAATGACTATTTGAAGAACTCTGGAGTCGCATCATCTTATATTGTTGGAGTTTATACTCTCTGTGTAGCAGCCAAATGCAATTAGCTTTTCTTTGTTGCTTCTCCATGCAGCAGTTAATGAGGGGTCATGTCTTTTTGAAGAAATAATCAAACTGTTAGCCCTGTCAGTTTGGCAAATTGAAAGAATGTTTAGCTTCTCCAGAGTATATTTTTTCATGAAGCGACCCTTGTAAAATAAGATATAAAGCCAATTGCTTGTGAACGTGAAGAGCTATTGGCCGTCATAAGAAATCTGAATTATATTTATACTGGGAAGTGAATATGTAAACAGCTGCTTGTTATTCCTTAGTGGAAATGTGAAGGAAAGCAAAAGATACTGGTGGTATTAGTTAACATCAAAGTAGCTTCAACGTCTGGCCTTTTTTGGTAACAAGTAACTGTGATCGCATCACATTGGTCTACAACCTGGACATTTTCATATTGGTCTACAACTTGGACATTGTCTACAACCCCGACATTGTCTGCAATCTCAATATGGTTCCATACACTGAATGTTGGTTTAATATCTGAGCATTTGGTGTAAAATCAGAACATTATCTACAACCTGAATGTTGTCTACATCCTGAACATTGGTCTACATTCTATACATTGTTCTACAACCTGAACATTAATCTAAACATAGATGTATAATCTGAGCATTGGTTTACAAGCTAATCATTGGTGTCTACAATCTGAACATTGCAGAAGTTTCTCAGTATTCTACTGTTCTGAATACTAATCGTTGGTAACAATATTTATATGTTAATGTGATCATGAAGTACTACTTTTTTTTAACCATATCCCTGTTGAAGTAATCACATTCGCTACTCTCAGTGACATCTCCAGTTGCCTCCGGCAGGATTAGGGTTAAATACGTTTTCTGTGGATTTTATTGAATGTTGCTCATGTAACCTCTAGTGGATATTCTCTGGCCATTGTCTGTCATACCAACAGTGTTGTATGACTTCTTCATGTTAACAAATTAATTCTGTGATAGAATATTTAACTATGTCCATGGTTGCGTTTCACGAAAGGGATGTATATTTACGCCAGACGTAAATGACATAATAATACAATCAACGTCAATTACGTAATACAAGCAAATCCGCGTCATTTATGTCCAGCATAAATATACACTTCTTTCGTGAAGCGCACCCCATTTGATCATTACGTAAAATATATTTTCCATTTAATCATTACCGTATGTAAACTATATGTCAATTTGATCATTACATAAATTATATATCTATTTGATCATTACTTAAACTATATACCCATTTGATCATTATGTAAACTATTTGTCCATTTGATCATTATTTTATTTAACACGTACATGACGTACATGACGTCAATGGATAAAGCCCTGTTGTTTCAAAAGGAATGCCCCTAGCAGATTTCAAATGCAATTACATGTTGCTCCACAATAAATCTGTCTAGGACATTCTGTCTAGGGCATTACTTCAGGATGCTCTTATGTCCACTAAAATACCACCGCGCACTCATGGTAGACTATCCATAGTCTCACAGGCCCAAAGTAAATAATTTATAAATAAATTATATTGATTGGTGTTGTATTTATATGAAGGGAGCCGCTAGAATACTTTACTTTCTGATGGCGATCAGCGAGATAGGTAGAATATAGAGCGCTGTGTTATCTTAATGGATTCCGGCACGTTGCGAAACGATACCCTGTGCTTCTAATGATTGTTGTGTATCTGGGTGAAAGTTTCCCGTGGCTACTTTAAGCAATAATTCACTTTGCTTCACTTCACTCAAGGAGATTCTATTTGAATCAACTCTAATATGTAAACATGATGGATGCGCACTTCAAAGCCTTCACAAGCCACCGCCTGCATCCACTGTATCGACCAGAACATTATATACTTTACTTGTTAATGACACAATCAATTTGTAATTCCTATCTTGAAATAGCCCATTGTCTTATACTCTGTAATACAGTAATTGTGGATCTCGTTAAATCCATAGTGTATTATGTGTGGGAATTTACCCAGTATGTTACTAACGACAAATGCAGAGTTACGTCCACTCTATAAAAAGGCTCAATAATTACGTGCCACATTGTCCGTTTGATCCCGTACCGGCCATTAGTTTCAAACAATGGTGATTGCGGTGTGATAAAGGGATCCCTGTGTAATTATAACTTTGTGAGGTAAATCATTAATTCCTGATAATGAAAACAGTGGATAAACATTTGGAATGATGGGTACATGAATGAACTAAATCTATAAAGAACAAACACTTAAACAGGTAATCACTATGACAAACAGGGCAAATCTTCTGTTGTGATTCTGTATTCCTTGAAGTGGTGGAGGTTATTGAATCCAAGACCATTTCCATTAAATATCTTTTATGATGTATGGCATACAGTATGCAAACACTATTGGAGGGGAATATATCAATAGTTTGTGTCCAAATTTTAGGAACTTTAAATGTAACGATGTGAATGTTTTATGATTGTAGATAAAATTCTTCATTAAAAAATGGACTGAGGCTATTTGTTTTCATATAGAACTTGAGATCATTGTCACATATCAATAATAACAATTTAAAGTTTTTTATTTAGGTCAAAGTCATCCAGCTGCACTTCTATGACACTATGACATTATTCAACATAAATATCAAATTGACCAAAGTTCTTCTCACAATGTCTTCCTTATCTGGGAATCCTGTTCCCCAAAGCCACAATAAACGTCCTCCTGAAACCTAGTATTACTGGGAGGAACGTAATCCATAATCCATAATCCATAATCCTTACAGCATACCCCAGCATGTGATGAAGAGACTTCTACGGCCGACTTCCAAAGTGTAGGTATCAGCAGTTGATTGTGTTCCTAAGTTGCCATACTCTGCTATACTCTGCCAGGACTTATTGACAACATGTTTAGGTGTCCATTTAGTCCGTTTGTCAGATGGAATTGAGTTTGCGGGGTATTCCCAGTCATGGATAATAACCATGTATGTTGAAAGCTATCTGAGTGTGTGTTGACGTGGTGTTTACGACATGGAAATAGAACCTGATCATTTGGAAAGACATTTATTATTAGGATAACAATTTAGCTGATTTGCCAATCACACTACCGTATGTGTTCAAACTCCAGTGGTCCTCAGCCACCATTAGTTCCAATACGCTTTTTGTATGGATTTATTTATGTGTATTTTTTCTTTCTACTTATTAATAGCCAACAGTTTCACATCCAACTCAACAAGAATTATTCATAGAAATACCTATCTTTCTTGAAAGCCAAGACATAAACTCTAATTAAATATTTTTTAAATATTACTATTCTGAAAGTTTGCAAATATTAAAATTCTGAAAGTTTGAACATAAATTTGTCTAATTTCTTCAGCAAGTCCAAACAAATGCTTTTCCATAAGCTCAAGGACACACAGTGAGACTCAGTTTAAGACAGTTGATTGGTGTCTGTCGGTTTAGGTTCAGTTGTTTATATACTGTATACAGAATTGGGCAACCAGAAGAATATGGCAGTGTTTGCATTTCGTTATCATCTTAGAACTGTGGAAGAAGATGTCTTCCTTTCCTTTCAAGGGTAGTTGGGATGTTGATATGGACTCGTTCACTCATGAATAATAAGGTGCACAATTTACAAGGACAACTTCTGTTGAGAGGATGGGCATCTATTGTGCATGAGTTGTCATCTACTAAATCTAAAAGGACTAGAGTGAGCATTGTTCTATCCAGGGACATGTAGTGTTGAGCATTTAGAGCATTCTGTACTTCAACAACTTAAGGACTGAAAGATACTGGTAAAACATAAAGGCAGCTAGTGTATTATGAAATTTACTTTCAGCAATATTATCATCATCATGAGTGGGGGAAGGATTCTTGCTACGAAATTAACCAACAAATATCTCAATTTGCCTTTTTGTCTTCGTTGTCATTATCGTAATTATAGTCGTAGCTACAGTATATGCCATGAATATGGTCATTGAAGTAGATGTCGTGAGTATGGTCAATATGTCATCAGCATCAACATCACTAAGAGATTACTAAATGTTTTGAGTACGATTTCATGCTCAAGCACAAATTGTGTATGGGGATTTATGAACAAAACTTGAGTTGAGTATGAAATTATACTCAAAGGTTTTTTAGTCTGTGCCAGGTCTCCAGAAATCTCTCCACATCAGTGTCACTGTTGGACTGAGCAGCTATATTACACAGAACCAGTGTTTGAAATTACCGCTGGCCCGCTGGCCAGGCCATTTCTCCCAATGCTAAAGGTATCCTAAGGGCCAGTAGAAATTCATGTTGTTTTGTAAACATTTGTTATTTGTATCATTATTCGGGCCACTGCACAGAACTCGCACATGGAATACACTTTATCTATCACCATTCCAGTAACCTGCAGGTCTATGGCTCTCCTACTAGGAAGGTTTGTCTGTTTCCCAGTGTACATCTACGCTATTGTCAATATCCAGGGGCTGCAGTATATCATACCACCGCCGACCACCGCCGATGTATTCAGCAACGTCTTCCATGTCACGTATATGGCCAGCTACCGATGTCGTGTGAACAATTTCGAAAAATATATTACTGGTGACTGTTGAAATGTAAACACACCACCTGGCAGGAAGGATGACATGTAGAGCATTTGTTATCACTGAGAGTTGAAGACCATGAGATTGCTGGCATCCTCCAGGAAGGAAGGTGTTCCAGGTTTGGCAAAAGTAATTAAAGAAGTAATCCATCTAAATTCATGGTTATTAAGCAGCTAAATCACCTCGGCGCAGGTTTTTCAAAGAAGTGCAAGGTTTTCATCACACGATGTGGCAGTTTCGGGGGAATGTGTGATTGAGGTTTTCATCACACGATGTGGCAGTTTCATGGGAATGTTGGATTGAGGTGTGATTGAGGTGTGAGGCTCTCTGGCTACCACATCCTCATCTGACATCACAGCCAGGAAGCAAGGTCAAATGTTCAATCTGACAATTATCTTTCAATTCCAACTACATGTATCTGCTGTAATTTTCCTACCAGACTAAATACTTTACTAACTATTCATGATTTGAAATCTACTAGTACTACTATGACATTTATTTAAATATTAAAATGTATTCCAACTGTTGTATTCCAACTAGTATCATTTAAATGATTAAATTAACTCACAACCCTCTCCCTGCTGGATTGGGCACAGGCACAGCTCGTTTGGGCATCTCTGGTTGCCTCCAGCATGGATAGGGTTAATGCAGTGACACAAAATTGGAAAAATATGTAGAGGTAATATTATTTAATAATTTTTAAATTGGTCGAGTGTCGACTTCCACGACTAATTGTCAAGGTCATGAGAATCCTTACTATACTTATTGCTGTATCTTACTAATAATGAACTATATTTCATTAGGAACTTCATTGTGAATATCGTTGATTTACCGTGTTAATTATCATCAAATGTTAAGGTCCTATCGCACAAAAATTGGCCACACGTGTAATGATTTCAAGAAGCAATCATTGAGCAATTTTGGGGAGATTTCTCCTGAAGGTCTCCTGGTTGGGTCTTGTCCTTAGTTACCACGATACCCTTCACAGACATAAACACCAATATTGCATCAATAGTCTGGTCTTGAGAACGGTAGCTGCAAATTAGACCAATGTTTTATTATGTCTGGTGAAATTCGATCGGGCTTTGTGGTAACGTTTCCTTCAATCTTCTTGAGAACACAGCGTATAGGTAACGTCACGTACATTGATTTCTCTCTTGTTAATGTGTAATTACCAATGGCAAAGAAACTAGGTCACCATATAAAGTTACCAATGCTGGTTTATGTTGTTCTTAGATTATTCTGAAAATTGTGTTTATTTTGAATTAAATTAATTATAATTTAATAAAAAATAAAAAATAAAATCTATTTTATTATTTAATATGAATGCAAAGCTTCTATTGCAATATACCAGATCCAAGGCATACAAAAAAAGAAAGTACAATTATCGGTTCTCTAATGGAGAACAAATGAACAAATATGGTTATGACATTGATCAATATTAGTACAGAAATACATGGACAAATATGATCATAACATTAATGCACAATATGGATTAGGCTAGTATTCATGGCTCATGTCAACTTCATTTTGAAGATATTATTAAAGATCCATACTGTTGCCATTGAGGCGGGATCACCATGACTTGCTCTGATGAAAGCTGACCAACGATTCCAGCCTTACCGTTATGGATGCCATAATGTAAATATGATCATTTAGAGACCAGTAAGGAAATTGCTCTAAAAGGTCATTTTCTGGTGACGGTAGGGACATAAATCTTGCCGCATAATACAAATCACACCATTGGTCACACACGCGAGACAATGGACTGCAGCGAATGTCCGTAAATGTCCATAAATGTCCATTCTACCTGGTCATTGGCGTTCCCTGCACTCTGGGGCCTGGTCATAAACAGTCAATTGGGATGCCATATGTTACATGCAAAATTGGTCCTGATTAATTTCTGAGGGCCGGGACAATATAGTGGTGAAACCCCGTGTTAAACCCGAATCAATAGCCGGCTAGGATATAATGAAGCCATAGACGGCTGCATGACCACAGGCTTTTCTGCCATCCTTGTAATTTTACCCGGCATTTACTGCCGTGAGAAAAACACTGCTTGATTGATTTATATTGTTCTTGTTGCTGATGAGGTAATAGTATAGAGACGCGACTGGCATTCTCTGAAATGTGAAGTCTTGCGTGAATAAAATCGAAACTTCCAGAGATCACGAAAACTCTTTTCAGTTTGTCTGTTTTGGAATTTCTTTTCTTCTTATCTTATCTCTGTGATTGGATATTTTGGAGCATGAAGGCATGAAGACAGAACATGAAGGTATGAAGACAGAACAGGAAGGTATGAAGACAACTTGAAGGCATGAAGACAGACCATGAAGGTATGAAGACAGAACATGAAGGCATGAAGTCAGAACATGAAGGTGTGAAGACAACTTGAAGGCCTGAAGAAAGAACATGAGGCATGAAAACTGAACATGAAAGAATGAAGACAGAACATGAAGGCATGAAGACAGAACATGAAGGTATGAAGATGGAACATGAAGGCAATGAAGACAGACCATGAAGGTATGAAGACAGAACATGAAAGCATGAAGACATAACATGAAGCATGAAGAATGAACACAAAGGCATGAAGACAGAACATGAAGGCATGAAGACATAATTGAAACTGGAGTCTGAGGGACAGAGTGAGATCAACTTGATTTAGATTGGTGTGAGATATAGCAGGGGGATGTCTTTGGCTCAAATAGACCTTTGAGAACTGATTGTGACAAATTGGAATTCAATCTAGACTTTACCTTGCTTTCAGATCTGGCTACATGAGTCAGTCCATGGGGCCACTCCAGTCTTGATCAGTTTAAGAATGTTCTATCTGATTTGTTCTTCATGTCTGCTTACATAATTTGGGATGATTTACGCAATTCAATTGGACTACAATAGGCAAGGCCCAAAGATCTAAGCTTGCCCAGGGCAGTGCTATTTTCTCTGATGGGACTCAGTGTCTATATATATACTGTGTGGACTTTGTGTGCATTAACCATGGCTTATTAGTTATTGTGGGTTTTCATCCCATAATAAGCACATCAATGCTATATTGAGTGAGTGATTTATTGCTTAATGTTGCAGCAAGAATCAATAACATTTTGTGGAAACCTACAAAACAACTCATCCTAATGAACAACTATATCTACAATATTGTTATATATTTACGGTGTCACATCCACAATCCTATCATGCATTTAGTAGCCATTTACATTGTCCTGTTTATAATGCTATCCTACATTTTCATTGTCATATTCACAATGCTATCATACATTTACATTGTCATATTCACAATTTACTTTGTCATGTTCATTATGCTATTATACATTTACATTGTCCCGTTCACAATGCTATCCTACATTTTCATTGTCATATTCACAATGCCATCGTACATTTACATTGTCATGTTCACAATGCCATCGTACATTTACATTGTCATGTTCATTATGCTATCCTGCATTTTCATTGTCATATTCACATTGCTAGCATGTATTTACACTGTCACAGCCACAATTACATGCCACATGGCAGTTGTCACGTCTACAGACAACTACCCTGTGTTAGACCGTGTGAGAAAACATCACCTGAGTACAAACCACCATGAACAGAGCAATCAATACAAACACTTGAGGCCAAGAGCAGTGTTATAAAATAATAATATATTTCCATACAAATTCCTAGGGTGCATTACGTCAGTATTGTATTGATGGAATCAAGATGTTTGTGCTTATGGATCTAAGGCCATGCCATGGTTTAGTAATTAACACACACTACGCTTGTGATGAAGCAGGGTGAGATGACGTGCACATTCCTCTCCAGACAGCTCACGTACATCTGATCCCGGAATTATGAAACTATTTGGGTACGATTTCAAGCTCAAGTTCAAATTTTATATGGAGATTTGTGAACAAAATGTTGAGCCAAGCATGAAATCGCACTCAAAAGAAGTTCGTAATCTCGGGGCCTGTTCTCAATCCACAGTCATCATATCATATGGCAGATGTTTTGGTAGATAAGCATGTCAGATAATGGTTAAAATAAACAGACCATAACACAACACACACCTTTCGTCTCTGTCACAAACCTTATTCTCTTCATATGTGATCAATATCTACGACAACAGTTTTAGGGCAGGTCTAGACTTCCATGTAACAAGGTAGAAGGCTTTCAGAGGCTGCTTTCAGTGAACTATAATAGCAATCAATAGGATTAATATACAAATGATTTACATTCACCTTCAGAGAGTTGTTGGTCCAGGAGGACGTTGTATAGATATCCCAATATAGAAATCTGCTTAAAGGATGGCTCCCAGATGAAATACTCAACCATTGATTAAAAATAAATCTTGCAACTGCTGATTATGGACATGCCCGAGTGGGTTGAAGTGGTGTGGCACAGTGCATCGACAGCGACATAATCATGTTTGCTAAATGTATTATATCCGGAGTATTGATAACAAATTAATCATGTCTGTTTTAATCATATCATTACAGCATAATAGATAGCTTTACCAGTGGGTCGGCTTCTTGGACCGTTCAGCCATCTGTCTGTTAATTTAATTAAGAATAATGACATAATGACAGATAATGACATAAAAAAAAAGGCTTGCATGATCGTCTTATGCAGAAAGGAGGTCGATATGAATGACATATGTATGTGCAGTGTTCTATTGTCTCCGATGGATATTGGAATTTGATTAAAAGTATTAGTAGTAGCTAATAAGTCTTTGTGAAGTAGGTCCATAGTCTTGGAGGTTTTACCTGAGTATTCTTGATTGATGTCAGGTATGGAGTATGTGGATGAGAACAGTGGTGCGCACTTAATGGATGTCCTGTTAATGAGAACAAAACTTGCATCAAGCACTACCCACTACCACATTAATTCTAAGCTAAAACACATTTAGAGCCAATGCAAATACCGCTGAGAATGGGGCTTGAATGTCGGAGAAATCAGCCACGAGACAGCAATGCCAGCACTCAGAAATGGTGGTCATAAAAATCCTCCTGATTGAAGAATGTCAGGTTTGGGTTCTGTGTCCTTCCTGGCTTGATGAGACTGTGTTTGATCTTTTGTAGTGTCTACATGGTAAGTCTGTCTCATGAGACATGCATTACATGGTAAGTCTGTCTCATGAGACATGCATTACATGTGGCATAATGAAGTGTTTCACAAGGCAACTTACCATGTAGACAGATGCTAAGATTCTGCTAAGTCTCAATTTCGAATGGACATACATGGACGTTTTTATCTTATTGAAATTCTGATTGGGTATACTGGTAGACTGACAGTATGCAATAGATTATTCACAGGTCTTGTGAGACAGACTTTTCGAAGACTTACCGTCTAGAAACACCTTTAGAAATTTTGCCATTCATGGACAGCCATCTAATGAACAGGACTGCAGTGTGGACATGCCAATAGTCGAGTATGATACTTGATACTCAAGTACTCGATACTCAGGTATAATTGGAGGAAATCAGTATTTTGGGTGAAATAGACATCAAGGTTCTTTATGAACAGCTAGCTATTTCCAAAGCTTTTTAGTCCGTATTTTTTGTCACGTATGCATGAAATATTCCTGCTGCAATGTAAAACAATAACATTGTAGTCGATATTCAAATACAAATGTGAAAATTTTGTTGATTTATTTGACAGTTTCCAAAATAACGTTGCTTAAAATAGCTAGTTTTAGTACATATTCAATCTCTTTCTAGATTGCACATACCAAAATATGCATGAATGATTCTAGATTAGTGCCTCAAATATGAGTATGTGGTAACTGGCAAGTAGTTGTATAAGAGAACTCGAATAATAGTTTTCTTGGAGTGTTGGAATGGTTCTTTGAGAGTGTTGGAATGGTTCTTTAAGAGTACAGTATTGGAATGGTTCTTTGGTCTCGTCACATTCCTGCTTGGCTATGCTATAACTTTTGATTTCAGAGATAATGTCCATGTTGAAGAAGTTTTGTGGCATGAGATAAGACTGGTTATTGTGGCTTGAGATAACACTGGTTATTGTGGCTGGAGATAACACTGGTTATTCAGGTACAGTGACGGCAGCACTGACGGCACCACAGACGTTTATTTCCTGTTGTTCTCTGTGATGGCATTATCACACTCAGTCATTGGAACCGACAGTTTGTATATAGCCAGCTGTCTTGTCAACATCCTAGTGTTGTGTTGTGAGGGCGATACTTCAATTAACCACACAATCCGTATTCAATTCCTGTTACTAAAGTAACAGATAGGGCTATTATAGTAAGTAACAGATAAGCTATCATGGTGTATATATTAATTAGTATTGATACAATCTGCACTACATTTCAGTGGGATTCACATTGTTGTTAATTCTTTAAAATTCTTTAGGTTTATCGATCTGAAAAAAGTCGTCAACATTACAAATTTTAATGAATTTACATCAACTACGAAACACCACAAATCAGTTAACAGTTTAGAAAAAGAGAGAATGTATGCTGACAGATAACAAATTGATGTTAATGGCCTAATTATGTTGTCGTAGAGATAGCTGAAGATTTCTTCAAGATACGGCAAGGTGCTGCTGTTACTAAGAGAAGGTCAGATTCTGTCATTACTTCACCAGTATCCACACTCCTCAGTCAAGTAGGAAAAACCTACTTGCCGTAACTCACTAGAAAAAAAAAATGCTAACATTATTGATCGATTAAATGGAAAATAATGACAAGTTAATTGACTTTAAATATCATGAATGGTTTATTAAGTTTGACTAACAGAATGTCAACTTGTACGTGGATAAATAACTCATGTTGAGTTTCCAATTACCCAAATAATTACATTTCATTAACATTCTTTGAATTACTGGCTGATAGTTGTCGTTTTTTCAACACCTGTAAGCTTTCAACTTCAGTGTGATGACATGTGGTAGACATATATACTGACATGTGTTTTACAAGTTACGTTTAAATAGATAAAGTAGTCCTGTTGATTATGTAACTTTCTGTGGTTAACACGTTTTAAAACCAAACTACAGACTGGCTGGATTTAGAAAGGCAAGTTACAACATTAGGCATGAACGAACATCAGAGATTCGTCCATGCATACTTGTCTGTCAATGGTGCTGAAAGGTACTACCGAAGCTGTTATATATACTTTCCAATTCTATAAATTGAATATAAATCTATTAACATTTATTGGATGAATTATTAATGATTGTGATCAATATTATTATTAGCTTGGTATTTGACTTATATTTCTCAGTTCTAAAATTAGTTTGCTAAAGGAACGTAATGATCAAATTAACTAGCTTTTACTGGATCAGTCTCATCGGGGAGAATCATTTGAAAGTTCTTTTCAAAGCTGTATGTTTTTTATTTCGCAGTTTTTTATTTGAGCAGTTCTGTGAATGGCATCAGAGGTTTTTTCAGCCGTGCCATCGACTAATCAGAACTTGCTAGTTTTTCTTGTGAAGAATTTGGCGCATTGGGAGATATAGTGGGAGGAAGGAGAATACGCGACGTCGCTACACGGGTGTTTACGAGGTCTTTGATGATTGGTTGTAGGCCAGGAGGGACGTGTTAACGAATGCTTGGTTTTCTGATAAATCTCTTCAAAGATTTGACTTGGTACTAATTGCAGATACTGGATGAACGTCACTCCTTGTTTATATTAGAATCGTGCAATAATATTTCACAATATGTGTATTTCCATCCCTTTGCATATTACGCGGATTATTTTCAGTACATGCTCATTGACAGGGAAGCATTGTATGAAGTGGCGCTGCCAGTAGTATTACATGTGGAAGCAATTGTTAATAATCATGATTGTACAAACTTGCCAAGCTATCAAGATTACTATCACGGCTGGAATAACTCCATAAGTCTGCACATTGTATTATACCCTGGTCGATACCGGGATTACGTTTCATGTGATAAACAATAGGCGATTGACATCAGGAACAATTCCTTTAACCCTTCTCATGCCGTGTAAACTATCCCTCTGTGACGTCAATGATGACATGTGCGTGGTGTCCAGTTTGTTTTTGTCATCAGTTTTATGTAAAAGGAACCTGCCTTCATAAGAAATATATGAAGTGTTGCAAAAAGAATTAAATTGTATTTCTCCCTGAAGGGTTTCAACATGTTTTATTCACAAGAAAATTGATTAGTTTCAAGTTATTCCAACTTTGTAACCCCACTCATTTCTACAAGTAACAGCATGTGATTCGAGCGGACAGCTGATTATTAGAAAAACATGTTTGTAGGATTGACTGATAAAATATTGAATGTGCCTCATAATTTGAATTTTAAATTTCTAGTGTGTATGTTATATTACTGTACATGTGTAAGGAATCTCAGGTGATAACATGCCATATATATTGAATCTGAGGAGATAGGATGTCGTATGCATATCAGGTCATCCTGACATTTACTTTGTTCATAAATTCTATGAAGTAAAAGTGATTTTCAGTTGTGAAATTTGAGCAAAATTGGTTCAGTTGTTGAAGTGCTTAATAGCACAAGGATTTAACTCTCAAGCTCAAATTTAATGTGGGGATTTGTGAACATAGCCTTGAGTTGAGCATGGATTTGTACTGAGAAACATTTCATAATTACAGAGCCAGAACTCCAATCTCCAACTATTGGCTACACTATGGCTGGTTGGACTTTTGCCTAAGTAATAGTTCCATCATTTGGTACATGAGGAAGTTGCGCTCTCATGTGTATGAAATGGCAATGACGTAATTCTAAGGTATCTCCTCCAACTTTAGCAATGTATACGAACAAGGTTGGTTATCTCTATTACACAGCTACACACTCTCAATACACAGACTTACAATAAAGACCACACAACTTGTAGTCAATTTTAAATTGGTTAAAGATAAACTTTCACCATTTTCACAACATTGTTGAACATGGAGTTTTGAGTAACATACATACATAAATATTTTGATATTCGAACCCTGTTGCCTGCATAGATCTGTTAGGGATTGTATTAAAAGACTTTCTTCACATATATGTTAAGATCTCGGTAGAGATTGTAATTGTTGAACAAAGCCCTCAGGGAAATGTAATCCAGAATTGTCATTATCTCAGCGGAGGATTTAGAAGAACTCTCCCTGATCAGGATCAGAATTGGGTGTCATTAATAATTTAATTTCCAGATTCAACATTTCTTCTTTTATTTTTGGATTCTTTTCATCAGAAGTTGCCCATAGGCTAGACCGGCTTATCTTAAATTGCAATTTATTTAAAATTCAAAATTTCAGTTTAAAAAGGTGTATTGGGTTTAACTTGATTTTATTTTTTATGATTCAACTATCAAATCAATGTAGTGTTGTTTATGGACATCTGTATGAGATATATTGGTATTAACACTAGGAATATGTTTCCCTAATCCTATTACTGATTTCAATGGATTTATCTATTTATTTATTTTCTCTCGTTATAGTCTGTACATTAAGATTACAATTATTAGATATTTTCAAAGATTACATAACTTTGTATATATCTCCTTATCCATGTTATCAAATTACATTTCCAAACCATGTTAAACATGTATACTTCACAGACCTCCATTATCGTGGATATGGAGAATGTCGAATTCTTATACACACACTGGAATGGTAAATGGGTGAGAGAAAAAAACGAGGATGTTTTGATGTTGACGTTTCTGAAAACAGTGTTGGCGCCTTTTCTTAAATACGTGCTCCTTGTTAGCTATATGTCTGCCGAAGATAGCGTTGCTGCAGATGGTAAGTGTGGAATTGTAATGCAGGTGGTTCCACGGTATATCATTAGTGGAGAGGTAAATAGTTCCACGTTGTAACATTAGTTGTCAGGTAAATAGTACCTAACAGAAATAGAAATTACACAAGATTAATTTTCTCTTTTATCAGTAAATTATCACAGTGGTAGATTTAAAAAAGAAAATGCGATAAATTCTGTACTTAATTACTGCAATCAAATAACGAGGTTGCTGGTAATCATGCACCAGGGGTATCCATAAATGTTGGAATGTGTTGATGTAGAAATCAAGAAATTTGGTATGTTAATTGATGGTTGTAAAAAAATAAATGTATAAATTATGGGACTGTACCCCATGGCAGCTTAATTCAATTCAGCTCCGTCCTGTACAAAATAATATTGCTTTAGTTTAGCTTTAACTCCAGTTTTATATGCAGTAGCTACCGGTAGCTATGGTTACAGTTAAAGCTATCATAGCATTACACAGTTTCGTACAAGACTTCACAGATGCTCGGAAAAATGCTTCATATATTAGTCTGCACCTGGACTGCAGAGCGAGCATGTTTAGCATCGTAATTCATAATTGATGGCATTTATATAGCTACCATACAGGCTGACTGGCCAAGGCTATGTTTGATATACTGGTCTGTAATTTGTACTTTTTCACATGTTTATTGATAATACGTGGTAAAACAGTTGCTGCTGCAGTTGCTTATGCTTTACTCCAGGAATAAACATGAATCATATCACTACGAATAGACAGGAATGTAAAATATACCTCAGAAGATACCGATCTATCAATCGGCGGTGTTCGTCTTAGTTATGCCGCAAATTCTGTTGATGTGCTGTTATGGATGTTAAACTTATTATTGAGTTGTCAGAGCTTGATTTATTTAATTAATTAATTAATAGGTTATTTAGGTAAATATTTAATCTGTACTTCTTAACTCCACATGACCTCTGGTATTGGTATATCCATTCTCAGTGTGGTACCTCCACTTACAGTGGTGTAGTATATGTCAATGTCTAATGCACTGTTCTAAATGTAGATGTTAACATTTTCAGAAAATTTGGATCAAACATATAAATTGCCACATTGAAATTATTGGGGACATTTTGAATTGATATTTTTTTCTTTAACAAGGAGATTGTTTTGGTTTTTTTAGTTTTTTAAAAGAGGGTTCTGAGAGCTAATTTCAAGATTCTTTAACTTATATCATGATAGGCTATACGGATGTTTATATGAAGAGCCTTTTTCGATGGTCTTCAATGGAATTTGAATGGCTATAATGAAATAATAGACTTTTGAAAGTGTATATATTGATGGGATATCTTGAAATATTAAGAAAGGCTAATTTGGTTTCAATTGATTTTGATTTAAATTGGGGGTTTAGAGCCGCTTTCAAGATTGTTTCACTCCTACCAAAGCTTGTCAGATTAACCCTTTCCCTTCTGGATTAGACACAAACACTGTTCTTTAGGGAATCTCCGGTTGCCTCTAGCATGGAGAGGGTTAAGACAGTAGGAAACCTGGAACACCCGAAGCACTAAATGTAGCAGTAATACTGCAAGCATTGGCTTATATGGTAGGATTTTATTGATGGACTTTAGAAGGATGGCCATGTATGATGACACCTGACACAATTTGGTGTGACCATGCATTTACTGAATGGTTTCTGTCGACAGTCTTCACATCATGGCACTATTATGAACACCGCCTATTTGGATGTACTGAATTTAGCAGTAAGACCGCAAG
>JAUTBZ010189868.1:0-12444 GCA_032361785.1 Lepetodrilus galriftensis | reverse complement strand
CCCCCCCCCCCCCCCCCCCCCCCCCCCCCCCCCGGGCGCGAATATTTTCGAATAACGTGCATGCACCATTGTAGCATCAGTTAAACGTAAACTTAAAATAGCACTTTTTGAAAACAAGCACATTCAAAAATAACAAGGATCTCTGTCCGTGTCATCAAGTGTGGTACATGATGTATGCTTGACTCGGTGTCTGACAGGTATGAGGTAGAACCCGTTGAAACTATGTGTTCAGCTGTCTCCTAGTATAGAGCACGCTATAGTGCTACGTTCCTCGTTCTCCTAGTTGCACTGCTGTATGCTATCTAGGGGTTCATGTTTGCGTTTACTTTCTCATTTACTCCACGGAATTTTACTTCATAAATGTCGCTGTTCATCAAGCAGATCGCGGTCCAGACATGTAGATGACCTCAGAAAGGGAATACTTTGAGTTTCGTGTTGGAAACGTCGTAGTATGACTGGAAGCTGAGTTTCCTTCTGTGGTGTTATAGACTAATTCAGTTTTATATTATCCTGTATCTCATTACTTACACTGGTAATACATTTACCTTTTTTTTTCTCAAACATGTACTATAATAAATAGTCGGAGTATCACTTATGTAATGCATAGCAACATGTTTCTGAAAAGAGGTACTACTAATAATGTTTTTGTTAGACGAAACAGAAGGTAACTTGTTTCGGTTTCAGCATTTCTACGGCTATGGCTTTCGTTCCACGCGTGCAGCTATCTCTAAATATAGATAATCAAGCTTAATGATGATGCCTGATAATATATCAACATTAGGTTTCAATTGTATATCAATATATATTATGTTTGCTAGATCAGTTGTAATGAGGAGATTAGGGTATGATTGTACTGATAGTACATGCCTAGACCAGTTTGTTATTGGATAAAATACCATTAACAATGGGTACAATTGAATTAGAAAACTGCCAGGAAATGAACAATGGCATCATATTGCAAAATAGGATTCGCATCATATTTACCATGCATATACGTTCTGAATAAACTATAGCCATCAACTGGTGCTATATATAGAACGTACCCTCGCTAGCAATTATTCTACTTTCCTAAAATGTTGAATAACAGTGTATAATGCATTATAACTACGTGTAGTTCGTTAGTTTGAACACATTTTAAAACCAAATCCTCCCGGGGGTCTGATATCAATGACAATATTCCAAAGTTACATTTCTGACGCGATATTGATCGGATGCACTGTCTGTAGAGTGGCAATGCAGATATCATCCTTTAACTGTCAGTATCAGCCCGGTTTACTGCACCATTCAGCGCTACGGATATTGCGGGTTTCCTCCTGCCCTAGACTGACAAGTCGTGATATTAGTGAAATATATCAGAATGCGTTGCGTTACCCTAATTAAAACATTAAGAAAAAGTGTGAACACATTTTAAATCCATATCCTACATGTATGTTATAATTATGTAACACTTAGATCATTCTACATAGTTAGCTACATTAATCATACGTATTGCATATGTATAAGGACCTCGATATATAGGCCGTGACCCTCTTGTGTGCGACAGGGAGCATGCACAGGTACACAAACTCCCACAATAAATTGGCGAAGATACGTCGAATATCGAAGCATTACTGAATGCAGAAAAGTGGCCATCATATCTTGGAGAGCTACGCTGGCACCCTTGCAAATTCTGGTCCTGTAGCAAATTGATGTCCTAACGTTATTCATGGACTGCCTCCTCTCGTGGTCGGATCCTGTGATGTAGAGGAATTCTGTCCACGGCCATGTCACGGGGAGAATGGGAACTACTTTAAGCAAAACAAGACGCTGCTCGGAAGAGCTGCTCGATAACCTATTAATGCCAAGGGTCTTGTATGGATTACGCCAATTGTTATATCGACATTGCGAAGAACAGGAGCCGGTCTTGTGTTGGTGGTTCTTGTCGGGTGTAGTCATTATTCTGGGCATAATGAGGAAAGGATTACTGAATGATTATTTCATTTGCTCCTCGTGAGCTCCGCGTGAATCTCTCGCCAAGTTGAATCGGTGTGTTCATTAGCCTGTTACGTTGAGTGTGAGTTGGGTGGTCAATTATAGAAACGATCTATGCACTTCTCTGCACGTTCTATGGTTGCGACATTCTCGCACCGCTTGCATTGTTCGCGAGAGGTATTTTTTTATTCACCAATCGAAGATTCATTGGTAATATATAGCGTCGTGTGTACGTCAAGGGATCGAGTATGAATCACTGTTCATCATGCATGTTCTTGCACTTGTAATGTTTTCCTACTATAGAATGGTTCCGATATTAACATTTCATATTGCATCGTTTAGGTTATATATTGCTGTAGGCTTTGATAATTGCTGTAAAACTTCACAGTATTATATATCTATCGCATCACGATATCAATAAGAAGCATGTACACTTCTACTTGGATATATCTTGTAATCGCAGTTAAACACGTATGATCTTGACACAATTAACACTGTATATCCGAAGAACTAACTTTTTATCGCGGCGGTAAATCATCACATTAGATCGTGAGGCTGCCCTTTCCTGTTAAGAACAGTACTAACATGTTATGTCTGTGTCGTACAAATGTTATTGTAGATGATTACAAGAGGCAGTATTGCATATGTGGAGATCTATATGTCCGTCTCTGTATCGTAGGTCTATACTTGTCTTACCACATACTATAATATATGAATTTACCACGCATCGGTGGCCTACTGATGAAGCCAGACCAGAGCGTTCTCGGCATTTACGACCGGAGAGGGTGATCTCTCTCACATAGAGGCAGGCACAAAATGTAGTGAATATGTGATTAAAGGTCTCCAGCCGGCGGTGTCCAAAACGGCGCAAGAGACCGGCTTCCCCTATTGACATACATGATTAAATAACGTTGAGTGATTGATATCCCGACCCCCGTAGTATCATAGTCATAATTCTGTCTGTTGGCCACGTCTCGTACACGTATTCCGCGTTATTAGCTCGTCCTAGTGGCACAGTTCCACACGGCATGTATGCAGGATAAGTGTCTTGATCCAGGGATTGATCGAGGTTAATTATCAACGTTAACATGTTAGGATGCATTTAATATCATCCACTAACTCCTTCAAACGTGTCGTCGATTTATTGCATCGCTAATGGACCTGCCGACAGTCGATATCTTAACTGCTTATTTCATTTCAGCTTCATTTTTTTGGTAGGCATATATTCTTGATAATCTGGTCGGTGTGGAGTGGTCATGGAAAACGATATTTTTTAGACGATATATTCAATTAACCCCAATCACTCATACTATGGCTAGTCGAAATACTTGTCCTACAATATAGACGTACATTTCAGAGAAATGAACGAAGGAAGAAGAAACATCTTAATTTGGAAAATGCATGTGTATTGCCATGTATGTGCCTAAAGCAATATATTATCTATGATCAAATCAATAGTTTATAGATGTATAATCAGATTCCCCGCGATAACAAAACCATGATGTTGTATTTTCAAATCGATTTAGGAATTAGCTCGTACTGTTTCGGACAAAACTCGCAGGGTCATGACATTGCCAACTCCAATAATGTACCGACGTAAGACATAGACCAGACTTAGTGATTTGTGTATCAGACTCGATGTAGATTATACTTATGTATCTACATAACACGTAACGTGTCTTCGCACATTTGCATGTTGAAATCTCTGTCCGATTAAAATTAACAGTTTGCAAATTGTAGCAATCAAATGATGTGTACGAGATACTACAGTAATGCATACGCAAGCATACTTATGCAGGGTTTATTTTTATAGGAACAAACAAAAGGTACATACAACATGCTTGAGAAACTATCCACACTAGTAGTTGACGTGCATGTCACTGTTGCCTACTTGTACACCCATTCAGCTCATGCATATGTATCTGCTCTGCATCGATTGAGTCTAAAACATATCTGGAGGGTACCACTCTCGCGGCAGTTGTATAAGCAGCATCATATAAATTCGAAAAAAAGGTTACTGTATGAAATTAACAATACCACGTTTTCCCATGATACGGGACAGCACTGACTCCAAATGCATGATGTAATGACAAAGTCGTTCAGTATCTTGGACAAGACACGATCTTGAAATGATCATGATTTCATAAAAAAAAATGTAATCATTAGAATGTAATCCCATGGTAAATAAAGGTTCCCATCAATAGTTTTATCTATTATGGTTCGGTACCTCTCGTGAAATTCTATTTCCATGAAAGGGAATCAGAGCTTTCTGAAGCAAAAGCAATTCTGACAATGCGTCTCATTACAAAGCATTAGTTCTATGTATTGTGTTACACTCTGATCACTTGAGATACGTCTCCACCTTATAGCATCCCACAGGAGTCAGAACAGTCCAATGCATCGATTAAATAACTGCTAATGTATTGGATTGCTCAGCTAGAATGCTACGGGTTTGGTTGGTAGTCCAATGCATTATGATGGAGACGAATAAGAAGACGACGTTGATAAAGGGGAGAAGAAGAAAAACAGCAGCAGCAGCAGCAACAACAACGACGATGACGACAACAACAATTAAATCAGCTGTACCAATTAAGTAATTGTGAGTTATTTTGCTTGAGACGGTTTGCTTGGTAGTCCAATGGTTTATTAAGAAGAAGAAAGAAAAAAAAGGTGATGATGATGATGATGATGATGATCAGGATGAGGAGAAGAAGAAGAAGAACAACAACAACAACAACAATAACAATAACAACAACAACAACAACAATAAGTGTATTCTCAAAATCACAATGACATAGTTTGGTTGGTAGTCAAAAGCTTTATGAAGAAGAACAAGAAGGTGGAGACGTTTATTCTCTAAAATCACGCTATTATAACATAGAAAACATACAATACAATATCTGTCCTTATTATCCTGAAAGTAATTATTAGTATCGCTGTTATCCAATGATTAGCGTATTCCAATCCTTGCGTCGTACGTTTCCACTAACTAACTAACCTAGATATCAACTTCTCGAAGGACGCTCACACCAGTAGTTATCCACTCTCGCCTGTCAAGTGTAGACAAACCATTTTAAGGATCACTGGAGCATTACAATTAGTTATGTTTGCCTCCTCCCTCGTGTCTAGCATGCGCTCTGGCACTCAGCTCCAGTTGATGGTACCGTGTCCACACAGGACGTGGCAATCCGTGATCTGTCCGTTGTAGCATTTGCTTCTGGATATCGACCGTCCGCCTTGTCAGCTTAATGCCATTTATTCAATGGAGAAGTGTTGATTAGTGTTACAGGCATTTGGTTTTTTAGCGGGGCTTGTTTTATCGGATGTTAGGTAATGTTCTTGGTTATTCTTAGCACGCAAGTGGCTTTACTTGGGTGACCTCCATCTGATGACCTCCGCGTTGATTCCGTTGACGAGGGTTGCTTGTGAATCTACGGACATGGGATCATTTCGCGAAGATGTCTTACCCAGTAAGAGACCATAACGCGCTCTTTGCCGCTAGCCAATACACTGCGAAGAGAACGATAAATTATGGTCTCTTAGCGGATGAGAGCTTTGTGAAAGCATACCTACTACTAATAGTACTATAGCTAATAGTAGTGTATTGTAGTAGTGTATTGTAGACGTTCAGACGTATGACCATTTAAAAAGATGTTGCTCATGTTATGCTTATCATGACCGAAATCCGTTTGTTGTTGAAAAAGTATCGTCGCAAATGGGTGAAAGATTCCCGCAGCGACGTTAAACTCCATATTCACTTGAAAAAGTATGAACAATATTAATATTAGGAGTATGTAATGCTTAATATATTAACATGGTTTCATTAGTATTTAACTTTCATCAAGGTATTTATGATAGTGACATGCATATGCATAATAGTGCTTTCAGAGTATGTATATTGGGTATTATTAAATGCATGCACACGACTCCAGCATGTTTATTCATGATAGCCTGTTGTAAGTTATTACCTTTCTACTGCATTGGCGGCATTATGTAATAGTCTAGCGACTGAAGTCTACATGCACGCACTATTGTAATGATGTTCAGCTAAATATGTAGAACTGTCCAAGAACGCCAATGACTGATTCGTTTATGAAACATTTTGGTGAAAGTTTAATATCAGGACGTTTACCCGAGTAAATCACTGACAGGAACAGCATAGCGTGTCAGTCGTTAGCACCATTGCGCATAGCATTACAAGAAACATACAAGTATGTTTTTATATAATCCTGACATCCATGATGGATTGTCTTGGTTCATTGTCTGAGTTATACAGCATAGACCGGAACAGTTATTATTAGACGTCTGTAGAATCATAAATATTCACATCCACTGTTTGTCCCTCTTAAGAATTCGTCTCTAATGCATGTAGTAAATGACTAGATTAACCAAACGCACTCTAGAATCACGCACCCCACTCAGCGTAATGCTCTACAGAGATAATTTGCGACCATCCGATAATATTCAAATACTCACAGCCTTTGATCTATGGTTCTAAAATACAGCATTTATCAATTTGTGACAAGAACCCTTTCTATGATCAAATTGTGAGTTAAATATGATAGCAGATTCCAATTCAATAACATGCCAAAATGGGTATGGCAATGCCAATTGTTACCAAATTGAAGTAATAAGAAAATGGGGGCAGTTCCACGGAACAATCGTAACGTTACGATAGCCGTACCTCCTTAGCGACTTCATGCTAACGTATAGGAGTTACGACTCTCGTAGCGTTACGACTGTTATGTGGAAAGGGCCCCTGAAGTTTCTTGGCCAACTCAAGTTGGATTAGATTACGGCCACCATTGACAATTGATCCAGACTGTTTGAGCTGTTACGTCATTCTAAATTAACGTCCATGATGTCGTATGGAAATTCAACCATTACGATAGGAGTATTCCCATTACTGGTTTCAAAATTCCGTTTAAACGGAGACACCTATCACGAGATTAGCATCATCAAACGGTACGCATTGTAATGCTTGCAAACTGAGATAAGGACTATCTCCATTCATGTTTCCTTGAACTGTGTGTTTTTATAAGTTTTTTATAAGTCTGATGTATATGTACATACACTGTACACATATGTAAATGACAGTTCCATCACATGGTTAAGTATGTACATGCATGTATATATTATATGTATATTTTTCGAAATCATTAAACATCGATACGCCTTGTATGTATTATGGTATACTATATTAAGGTTCATTATAGTATTATACATTAGTTTTCTAAATTAGTATATACATGTTCAGTATCAGCCGTGGCTGATTAAAACCTGGTGATGGATATTTGCTATGGTTTGTCTTCATGTCACATGCAGGACTCGTTTCAAGTTATACTTATTAGTTTCATGTCCATCCGTCGTAGTTCATCGACATAAATATCACAGGTTTGCAATATCCTCGCGGAGATACTAAGGAGATAATGCGTATAACTCCGACTCACTCATACAGATCACTATAAACTGCCAGTTCAGGAATCGCCAGTGCAACTAACTTCAACATTGGAAGAGTGTAAAAATATTATCTGAAATTGTAGACATACTGCTTATTACATGAAGATAGCTATGCAGTGAGAAGACACGGTTATTGTATATGAATATAGGATATAATATATCACAACTGAAATAGACTCCGCTTAGTGAAATTCGGTTAAAGCAAAGCATGGAATGCCATTGCATTCATATTATTATTATATCAATAGTTTAATGATAAATCCGTGTGGCAATTTCACGAATAATAAAACCATGTGTATACATAGCTAGTAGTAAATAATGTAATCACGTTAAACGAATGCTACATATGCCTATTCCATTTAAACGTGTAATAATGAATGAAACAATTATGTTTGTATTTTGATAACACATGTTTTATCGTATTTTAACAATGGTGTACTAATAAATCATGGACAGTATACAATGTCAATAATATACTAAAAGATGCATTACAAAGTAACTATGCATAAATATAATTATATTGATCTCCTATTGACTTTCTAAAGTTTCATGTATCTATTGCATTTGTTGCAGCTTTCCAAGACACCTACTTTGATGAAGACCCCAGTGATCCACTGCCTCGGTTTGTACACAATCCTGCTAACTATACGTACCGTGTTGGGCAGACGGCTGTGTTGAAGTGCGAAGTGAACAACCTCGGAGAGAAAAGGGTAAGCATTTATATAATCCCAACATCGTGGGTACTTTCAATGACACAAGCGGTTGCAGGCGGCTTACCAGATAGACACTGCGTCAAGAGTCGTATGAACCGTACAGGAAACCAGTTTGTCAAAGCGGCTTACTCAACCCTGTGGTGATTGAATGCACCACATATCTCTAGCATATAGTGACATGCTCTGAGAACTACTACAATTGAACTAAAATTATTCCGAATAAATAGCATGGACAATAATATATTTCAGGTATAGTAAGCCTAAAGTCACCTCTGCAGAATGTATATACAATTTAATCGAATCGTCTTGTAGACAAACCGGACATAGTTCCTCCGTCAACATTTTGGATACATTAGCGAATCATTTACCTTTGCTTAATTTAAGACTGGTCCAAATTCCAAAATGACAAACCATTTTTCATGTTCTTGAGTAGCACATTTGATTCATGTCTTGAACAGTTGGTCTTTCGATTGCGAGCCTACACAAGTAGCTGCACGTGTTGAGCGAATAACTGCGTTGCGTGTGTTGTTTGTTTATCCTCGTTGTAAGACGAGATATCAGGTGGGATGCGTGTTCTTAAAAAAAATAGTGCAGTAATTTTTCACGAATATGGTATACATTACCATCAGATTTGAGAAACTGCCCCAGTACGTGACCTGAATCGTCATACTGGTATGCATGGATTGCCACCGCTGAGAGATGTCGTTGACGGACGTTTTTCACCATACAACACGTACAATACCATGCCTAACTGTATCCGTTATTGGTATGCCTCTTTTGAATACTTGACATATTGGATGATATACTGCAATGATCTATAGAAATGCACTTACGGTTATTATTGGATACACTCACCTCGTGATTTAGCGTGTTGGTATACCCTTGGAATAGTCCTGACATCGACAGTTTTTATCCCGAAGGATAATGCACGTGAACGTAATTAGAATATCTAAAATAGATTTGAGCCGTTTTGAATATTTTAGTTCTATTTCTGTGTGTATTTAGGAAAGGCAATGAATAATGATGCAGACTGCAAGTACAAGGTACTATTTTTACATGCTGAGTGTGTAGGAAGATATTACCGTTCTGATATTGTACCTCGACCTCAAAAGTGCAATTCATCTTCGGGGATCATCTCTGAGAATGCCGTGCCTGTTATATCAATCATGAGGATTTAGGAGGAAATTAGTATTAGGGACACCCTGACCTAGATGTGTCGTTTGATATCGGTAACTCAACCGCCGTATATAGACATGGCATTGACAATATGTCCATGGTTTTCTTAGCGGTACATACAGACAAATTATCTCCCCTTCAACCTACTTAGAAGTAGAGACTTGATTAACGGTGTTATACTAATAGTCGGGATAATAATAACCATCAATCATGTATGCTTGCATGAAGCCCTGTCTAATGTATATGAATGTACACACGATGCCAATAGAACCTACTGTTCATTAAGTGCAATCCCTGAGTATTAGCATGCCGTATATTGGTCTATTGTCAGTGCTGTCGTTTGGCAATTGTCTATAAAGTCGCTTACTACCGTTAATAACATCTACGTATAATATGTATGGAATAAGTAAATGCAGCATACAACTGTATCGTAATTATACTGAATCAGCGTGACAGATGGTAGATGTATGCTCCAATAAAACAAAGGGGTCATGTAGTAGAATATCGCTTACAATATGACGATACCATGGTGCATAACATAGACATTGCACGCACCACCATTGCTCGCCAATGCTATATTCCAAAGGAATCAAATTCCGTGTGACATCAGCTTCTGATAGAATTGTCCGACAGCATCCTTCTGACATCGATCGCGGGAACAGAACGTCTCCGTACATTCCATTACCCATACAGTGATATTATATTAGGCAATGGAAGCCAGCTTCATCATTATCCCATGACGAGTTCCTCAGACTACTGACAGATTCCTAAGAGGAGTCCATTCGCTGGATGTCATCTTGGACGTCTTCCATTGGCCACATTCCTGTTTGTGCGATGGTCAATGAAAAGGTCTGAGTGTCGAGCAATGCTCATGTTTCCCTCTGAAAAGAGAGTTCTAGCTACGAGCTCCGGCAGCAGGATGTGTTACCAATGTTCCCATGTCTAACGGTCTTGATTACTGGATCCCCGTCCAGTTCCAGTGCGGGATATCCTTTGCTTTGCACTTCCCTTTTCCCTAACTGGTCTCCTTGTTAACGATAAGCACTGTGCGGAGGGTGGCGTTCACAGTGTGGCAGCTGTATAAAGCAGACGTCTGAAAATTGAATATCCAAGTAAATGGAGACAGATCGAAGTAAACAACCTTTCACTTTCTAAAAGTGTAACTTGGTATCGTATACACCGCACCCCCGCAGATGTCGATAGAGAGATCGTTCTCGTGTCAGATAGGAAGACCAGGTCATCGCAAGGTCTGTCAATTTGTTTTTGCAAGTGAAAATAATAGTCGTTAATGCTAGTGCTATTGTAAGATTTGGTCGCTATGAATACTTATAGTACACTGGGAACTGTATAGTACATCCGAATGTGGAATAATAATTAGGTATATTCTGGGATTGCACCATCAAATACCGGTATTTTGTGGGTGTGTTGACCAAATCACAGCTTACGTATCATGAATAATACTGGCTGAAGCTCGTCCTACATCCATACGTAATGTGTGTACCAATCATACTAAGGCTTAACATAGGACAAATATGTGTGAGCTCCAGCCAGCACCGTCCTGTTGTCTCCACGCTCTGCTCGTTATGGCTGGCATCAACAGTTTACAGTTACCATAACCGCTATATAGATCACTGGCATTGGCAAGATGCGTTAGACAGGTACCAACAATAGTGTAACGAACATATATTTTAATATGCTGTTTTTGTTACCTAATTATAATTCTCTATAAATGTATCTTGATGACGTCTTGGCAAGTATGCACTGCTAGATCGCTGCTATTGCCAATATGCAGGTACCACACTACTGAAACAAACATATTATTTTAATATGCCGGTTTGGTTACCTAATTATAATTCCCTGTGTCTGTATATGTATGGCGTCATGGCATGTATGCCAGCCATTGCTAGTGCGTTGCCCATGTGATTATCCAGGAAGCCACCTCCTCAGTTTGTTATTCTGCACTCTATGCATCCTCGGTATGCATCCCTTAATAAGTTACACGTATATAGTTGGCGTAAAAATATACGAGCATACGTTCTCTGCATACGAAGATGTTTGAAGATACCATGGGTGAGCTAAGCGGTTTCATAGTGGGGAAAATAAGAACGATTCTAGTATAGTACATTGGAACTATTTTCCACAGTAATCAATACTATGGGAAACTTACAAATATGTTAATGTCATATTCAGATTACTGTTACGGATGAAGCACAGTCAATATCTACGTGCTTCATGGCGATCCAGACAGCGGTCAGATACATCCAATGAAGAGAAACACGCATCAGTAATTTTCCCTAAAAGGATCCGAAGCAAATTGCATCACGTCCACAAAAGAAAATATATAAATTCGATGAAATAATGCCTGCCAACTACCAACTTGGGAAACAATCTGTTTATTATTGGTTGTGCAGCAACGTGGCTTTGGCACACGTTGGCCATGTGATATTGTCTGCAGAAAGCATCAGACGGTTTTGAAGACTCAAAGTGACGCCAGTGCCGGTATTACCGCATGATTTAGTACGTTAGCTAACAATAACATTTACAAACAAACTTGCACTTGACGCTTTGGAAAAAACAGGTTTATCGTACTGTTTTTGACTTTTTAATATATGTAAATAGAAGATAGCTGAATAGTTTACATGGCATGTTGTATAGGTCTTACATCTTATGGAAAAGCACGTCATAAAATGTTTGTACCTTTAAATATGTGGTGTGTTTTCGGTTTTTCTCTCAAATTTAACACATGAAGAATTGGAAATCATTATTTTGCAATATTATAATGGATCTGATATGATAGTACATATTCAACTATTTTAAATTGTTGTTGTATATTAGTATTACACTATTACTATTGCATTATGATTATTACTACTAGTATAGTATTCGTATAGTATAGTAGTAGACTAGTAGTAGTAGTACTAATATTAATAATAATGCACTAGTAATAATAAAAGTAATACATGTAGTAGTAATGGTACTAGTGGTAGTAGTAGAAGCAGCAGCAGCAGTAGTAGTAGTAGTAGTAGTAGTAGGAGTAGTAGTAGTAGTAGTAGTAGTCGTAGTAGTAGTAGTAGTAGTAGTAGTAGTAATAGTAGTAGTTGTTGTTGTTGTTGTAGTAGTAGTA
>JAUTBZ010189757.1:0-22292 GCA_032361785.1 Lepetodrilus galriftensis | reverse complement strand
TTCGTATTTTCTAATAATTCGTACAGCCGCAAATTTAATTATTTTCTCCTGATCGTATTAATAGAGAATATACGGTAGTAGTCTATAGCATACAGGGAAGATACCAGTAGAAGATAGTAGTCTATAGCACACAGGAAGATGTACCAGTAGAAGATAGTAGTCTATAGCACACAGGAAGATGTACCAGTAGAAGATAGTAGTCTATAGCACACAGGGAAGATACCAGTAGAAGATAGTAGTCTATAGCACACAGGGAAGATACCAGTAGTGTATAGTACACAGGAAGATAGCAGGTACAGATGGTGATCAAAGTCTGTCCACATACAAATTCATCTATATGTAAAACAGCAATATATCTTACTGCCACGGACTGCACTGCCCCTAGTCCTGACAAACGAGAATGTTCATCACGGTAATTAAGTCGGCAGAGAGCTGACCCCAGTGGAGAACTAGAAACATTGCCAATGTATTGGATCATGACTGGAATGACAGCTCCCTTCTGATTGCATCAACTCTTGACAGTAATCCACAGTGAGAAATTCCAAAGGTGTAGACCAATTTTACATCAGACATACATTTTCCCCGGAATGATTTGCCATCCTGTCAAATTTCGATCAGACATCAATTTCAATCTCGCAGCTGGGCATGGTTGAGACGGAAGATAATGAAGGGAAAAGGGCATCACCTTGTACCTACATAGGTAGCAGGGTCATGAAGAGCAGTCTCGATAGTTCTCAGTGAGGTGATGCATCATAAACTACAGACAAGGTCATAAAACGTACAGAACTTCACAGTGGAAGTAATACATCTGTGTAGATTCTATAGATATTAGATATGGTACTTCAAATACTGTAGATACTAGAAAACAGGTACTAAAATACTTTAGATATTAGGATACCATGCATACTAAAATATACCGCAGATACTAGAGATACTGTGGATACTAGAATAGTGTAGATACTGTAATACTACATTGATACTAGAATACTGTAGATATTAGAAATATTGTGGAAACTAGAAATACTGTGGATACTAGAAATACTGGGGATACTAGAATATTGTACTTACTAGAACACTGTGTATACTAGAATACTATAGATATTATAAATACTGTGGATACTAGAAATACTATAGATATTAGAAATACTGTGGATACTAGAAATACTGTAGATTCTAGAACAAGTTGTATACTAGAAATGCTCCAGACATGATAGATAATACTGTGGATACTAGAAATACTGTGAATACTAGAAATACTGTGGATACTAGAAATACTGTTAAGGTTAATGGACCTCATTGTGTGCCACAGTTAAGGACAAGTCAATACAAAACTATAAGAAGCATCAGATAATATACAGACATTAACTTTATTGGATATCAATACATATACACCGTCTCCATCCTACGTATATCCTATGGCAAGACGAAATATCATTGGTTGAAGTTGAGACAGGGAACATTGATTTTTAATTGGTTCCAGTTTAACGGGCAAAAGCTTTCTCCTGGGGAAAACTTGACCCGACAAGTTTCCTGGCTTTCCAAGACCTATCATAGTAAATGACTTTCCAACATGAATATATGTATTTGTATCATGCAAGCCAGACATAGAAATTCATATGAGAAAAAAAAGACCTGAAAGATAAATTCCATTTCTAATCCTATTTACGATGGTTTAGTGCAGTCCCTATGTCACAGCTTGCAGGATCGAACCAGTGGACTATTTACATGAAGGATAAGCACCAACTTAAAGAGAACTAAAACCTCAACACCCAACAGGCCTTTGCCCTCGCTGTATGCTTAAAGCAATGTGTATTTATTTCAGGGATTACATTTAATGCATGAATGAATTATTGACCATTTTTCCCAAAAACTTTCTGTCACATTTTGACTTTTCAGTGGGTATTTACATTGCAGATTTGACCGGTTGACGGATTCACAATGTGAATTGACCAAACATTGGGGGCTGGCATGACATATCATGTGTGACAAGGCCAGGGAAGACTACCCCCAGACAATACCCCCAGCCCAGGTGTCTCCGACCCCAGCATCTACCGGCCTCCTAATCCTCTAATCTGTAGTCATCGTGACCCCAGGTCTCCGAGGGGATTAGCCAGAGGTCAGTCGCAGACAGCGGGGGATGATGGGCAATGCTGGCTTGACCATGTTGACCACAGGAGGATTTGCCTTTTATAACGGGCTTGCGTAAGTCTGACGGGATGGCGAAATAATGTGATCAAGTGAATTACCCTGTTACATCAACCATCGGGTCTGGTTTCATGTTGGAAGCTAGTTTTGATTAGGATTTAGTTGTTACTTGTCATCAACAAGACTGTTTACATGTTACTTTCAGCGTTTTCGCAGGAAAAGCTTACTTTTTAAAATAGAAAAAAAAATTTAAATCAATGCAGTGGATATATATATTTCACCTACACACGATGAATGCTTTATAGAATGAGTTCACAAACTATGTTGGATCTCCAATCTGTATTTAAAGAGATCTTCACTTTTCTGATTCATAATAACATGCTTCCCGTTCGCCAGACCCTTCACTCATCAGACAGTAATGGGGATATTGTCTCCATTTAATTGTCATCTTACGCCAAACAAACAAATTAATCTCGCAAATTCTTAGCCATGGAAGCCATTTGGGAATATTAACTTGCAAGATTTGCACGTGCTTTTGTATTCCGAATACAAATTACTCTTCCTGGTCAAGTCCAGTTATTAATTACATCCCCATTGTTCAAATACATGCTTCACAAGATTCAGCCAAATGTCGTGCCAAATGTTGCGCACAATACCTCATTCATGTCTGATATTGAAACAAACTCAAATAATGGTCCTCAGTGAAGTCTTTGAAGTTTCTGACCATGTCTCCATTGTATTTCTCGCTGCTGAAGTCCGTGGTTCCGGCTGAGAGTGGCACTCGACTCTGCCTCTCGTAAATCCATGCGATAACACCGTAAATGACCATTCACAGGGCTGAAGGTCACAGCCAAATCTCCAACGAACGTCAGACGGACATCAGACGGACATCAGACGGACACGAGCTGGACACGAGCTACCCGGGTCCAAATTGAGCCACATGGACTCTAGTATTGATCTTGGGTGATCATACCTATCAGATAGTAAATTAACGCACAGCTTCCGGGATTTAGTCACTGTAAGATTGATTTAATGCTTTACGTGGCTGCGGGGGATACTTCATCCATAGGAGTCGCTGTAGGAAGCAAGTGTTAAACATATACTGGGAATGGTACTTTGTGGAGGATAGTCTTCAGCTTTTGTAGTTAACATGTGGCCGGCTATCTGATTAAATCTCAGTGCTGTGTCTCAGCGGGTATAAAACTACATTGATGAGTACCATTAACACTGGGGTATTTGTGTTGGGATTTCGTTGTTATGTGTTTCAATGTTATTTTTACAAATATCCGTTTAGGTTGAACATGAACTGAGAGTGTATTTACCCAAATCAATGTATACATATACTGATAATGCCGTCTTAATCACTCTTATTATTTACACATTAAATTTCTTAAATGTCCTGTTTGCATGAAAACACAAGATTAAAATCAGAACAGCATATATCATTTATAGTGATGTGATACATTAATGTACATGTTAGTTATATCAGGGTTATTTTTAACAGATTTTCTAATACCATGTCACATGCAAATCATTAAAGATTATATATATATCTGAATTATTGTCTTTTCCCTTATTATTTATTTCATGGATGTATGCAAACATTACACAAATTACACCTCACATACATTCAAAAGCTATATTCAATGACGCGAGGACATGTGCGTAGACAAAAACCATGTCAAGTGTTCATTAGGGAAATTACTATAGCACAAATCGAGACGAAGATCTCTCGAGACATCGGGACCCTCACACATCCCTGCGTCCACTTCCAAATATCGCCAACACGGCAGTCTGAAAGAAGTCCATCTTCAGTAAATTCGCAACCCGTTGTTCAACGTCCAGTAGATGCGATCTGTGATTTATAAAGATTGGAGTGGTGTTCTTGTATGCCCAGCCCACAGACACTTTGAGGGCTTTCCAAATGAACTGTCAGATTTCTGGTCAGTAGGCTATTGATTCTGTGTGCCTATCTAATTCTACCAAAGCCTTTTACCCCCAGAGAAGATGTGGACATAGACAAACCCTCAGTTGTATGGTAATAACATTGAAATGAACCCAGGACCACTGCACAACAGTCCGCTTAGTATCCACGCATTCTGTGACAGATTTATATCTTATTCATACTAAACGTTCTATAATGACATGAGATTCCTTTGAAGAAATAGGAACGCATGGCATTATGCTGGAATATATCTCTCCTGATGGAATAATGCGCGAGTGAGTGAGTTATAGTCTTACGTCTCAATGGGAATCTTTCATCCATATGCGACGATGACGGAATAATGAATAGCAGTCTAAAAATTCTCTGATTTAATACACCAGTACTGATAAGAAACGCTCTGAATGGTATCTAAAATCTGTTTTCTATGTATTTTATTTTTTCTCCAATTATATTCGTTGATAAAACACGGGTATTTAACGCGGGTGGCATGTCATGGACCCCAAATTCAGCGTTATATCTAGGGAGCACTGTACTTTAATTTCTTAAGAGTTCAAATGTAAATGGCTGCATGCAATGGTTTCTTTGACAATATTGATGTCAACATGATCTTAACGAAAACTTAAAAGTAGATGTATACTATTATTACATGTAAGACTAGTAAAATGTGTTCCATTTTATAGCCAACGTAACATTTTATGCATGTTTCCATTGATCCTAGAATCAGATAATTCAACCTGTGAAAACCCATAAACATAGCAATCTCTTGTACAAGGCATCTTATCTGTAGTGGAGACCTGCTTGTGGGAAGATTAGGATGTAAATAGAACGTAGTATACAAGTGGCTAAAAGGTTCACTAGTACGCATGTTGTAGGTTTCATCCTGCTCTATACTGACAAGCCATGATGCTGTGAGCATTTCCTCATGTATGGTAGATCTTGTAATATACAAATCAAGCCATGATGCTGTGAGCATTTCCTCATATATGGTAGATCTTGTAATATACAAATCTACTTATTATTTAACATTACGATAAGTGAAAGAATCTTAAAAGTGCATCTAAATCCCAATTCATAAAAAAATATTAAAATTACATATATTTTACTGTAAAACATTGTTATTAATAGTTTTCACAATATTTCTGACATACATTGTAAACCTCGACCTCACTCGCATTCAACCCCACCATACATAATTGAACCAGTTATATCTGCTTCTACTCGACTGTCATTTGCATGTCAAGAGTGGACATCAAGTAGGACGACCCACAATAATTTGGTTTGGGAATGAGAGGACATGGACTCGGCTTCCTGCGTCCTTGTGCCGGAAGGACAACAACTCTCATCCTGTAATCTTTGGTATTCTGCGTCTTTATCCCCGAGGTGTACACAGCATGTACTCGGGGTGTACGTGAGGTGTACCCAGTGGGGTCGGGCAGAGGGCATGCCACAATAAACACTGATGTACACAGACCAGTACTGATTTGTCTGGACTGGAATTAACACCAGACCATCACATCGTTAAAACACGATTCGCAAAACACCTTCAAACCTTGTTTTTAAAAATTATACTTTAAGTAGACAAAAGGGGCTTCAATGGATGTCATCGTTCCTTGGATAAATACAATTTCAGTAATATGGTTTGACGTAAATGTTAACAGACACTTCTGGATGATTTACTGATATTATTGATATTATTGATTAATAAACACTCATGACCCACATTGGCAGCATAGCAAACAAACAGCATGTCAGTTATGCTGTCAACTATCATTTCTTATCCAAGTCAAATATCAGCATTATGGATTTTTATATTATTTTTCATGAAGCAATAATGTCCAAGCATGGATATATGTGTATCCACGTTGATATGGTTAATTATTAAGTTGACTACTGATTACTGAATCCTGTACTAATTATACAAATCTAAGGAAATGATGTTCATAAACATAAGAGATAATGTAATTGTCCGCGTCAGATTTCAGATCTGGAAAGTCCATCACAACATTTCACAATACTTATATATATATATCTACTTTCAGTTTCACAACCAAGTTTCAAATTGCAAGACAAAGTTTTCCTAACCCTTACACTTATCACTGTCCTCAGCGAATCAATTACACAATTACTGCCTCGTAATCCCGTCACATTACAGGCGGACGTGGCATTACTCTCGCATTCCAAGCCGGACTCGCGATCCCGAACGCTCTATCTGTCCAGGTCTCAGACCCTATATACCGAAACAGGAAGTGCAGCATCGGTGCTTAAGAATCCATTCCAGTGTCTCGCCGAACATCTACGAGCACTCCGCAGTAATACGAAGCCGTGTATTACGATTACTGGTATCTTGTACTAGGCAGGCTGGAGTCCCACAGGCTCTTTAACGACGCGAAAGACACCGTTAAAACGAGAACTATCCCGTTACCAGAAGTATGACCGATTAGCATGTTAATGTAAATACTGGCCGGGCTATGGGCATTTTTGGGAGCCGTGCGAGACATGTGGGATGCCGCTAATTGATTAGGCTTAATTAGGATGCCGGGAACAGCTGTAATCATGTTGGCGGCTAATGAGAGGATGTCAATCTGGGACATCTGGCTGGACAAGGTCCATAGGAAAGAGACGGACAGCAGACATTTACATAATGTTTTTGTTTTCATTTGGGGAATAGTCGCTCTCAAGGTTACTTCACTATGTATATTGTATTGGCAGTTTGGCATGAGTGAGCGATCATGGAGTTCAATGTCGCTGCAGGAATCTTTCACCCATTTGTTATTATTTGGGGAAAATAGTCACTCTCAAGGTTATTTCAGTTTGGAGTGAGGTCGCTGCTGGAATATTTCGCCCATTTGCGACATCTGTAGTTTGGAAACCTGTATCTCCTGCAGTGCATAGCGTTGCAGCAAACGTGTCAGCACTAGCGAGTCAAGGACGACCACCGGGTGCAGACATTGCATGCACATCCTGTCACGGCATCAGAAAGGTAACTAACCAAATAGTCTCTGACGGTGAAAGTAAACTGTTTGTCTGGCCATAATCAATCCCACTCATAATACAAGGAGCCATTTGGAAGTGTTACTCTCCAATTTCCAAAGAAATCTAGTCATTCTTTAACTGTTCTGTGTGGATCTCTTTCAAAAAGAACATTTTGGTGAGAATAAATTAACAAATATGGAATTCAGGAAATTCAAGAAAATAAGGTCTACAACACCAGATACTGATTATACAAATAGAAAACGAGTTCCTGGAGTTATGAAACTTTTCCGATTACAAGTCTTGTTCACAAATACAATTACAAAATTTGAGTTTGAGCACAAAATCGTACTCAAAATGTTTCGTTACCTCGGAGCCAGTTTGGGACAGCTTTGACTATCAGAGTTAATATCTGATAGCCTCCGAGCTGGAAATAATTCCGAGCAACTGACCAATCAATCAGCAGAGATATGGGCATCCACGAGAGGATCCACGAGGGGATCCATGAGGGGATCTATGAGGGGATCTATGAGGGGATCGCCCTGTTTGTAGTTAAGGAGACAATGGTGCATTATAATGCCCTGTCCACAGGAAGCAATGCTAGATTTCAGAAAGCATGAACAAAACAAAATTAATGGGAAATTTATTCAGATTCTTCTTGTCTAATTAGCATTGTCAGTCACATGTAATGTTCTTCAAACGTGTCGAAGAATGAACTTTGGTCCCGAAACAAATAAATTTACCTCATTATGTCGGTGGAGTAAGAACGTTGCACTTCTTGAATAGAAATGCACAGATTGGACACAATATATCACTGGAATTTTGTCAGTTGTACGATTACCTCAGATTTAATATTATGTGTCTTCTCTTAAATAAAGTGCTTAGTCAAAGGAATATTGGATACAACTGTCAGCAATATGAACCATATTTTCTTCTTGCTTAGTCAAAGGAATATAGGAAACAACGGTCACCAATATGAACCATATTTTCCTCAAACCAACCTGAACTCTTCAAAATGTACACAAGAAATAAATCACAAAACAAATAAATAAAAACACACACAAAGGCATAAAAATACATTAGATGTGATGCAATATCCTCCAAGATGCCAACTTTTCCTTGAGAAAAAAAAACACTTGAAAATAATACACACACAAAAAAATTGTTTATATAAACACACAAAATGGTACACAATAATACTTATAGATGCAAGTACAAATTGTACTAGCTACAGGAAATCTACAAAACGGTTTACACCCGATGACCCTGGCTAATAACATACACGATTACCTCAGACCTATGTTGTATGCGGTTATACCTGACTGGATTACAGGCATGGCTCTCTCTATCTGTCATCTGTACTAAACTGCCATTACATGCAGCTCGCTAGGATTGGTAAACTATTATACCTGCACGTGACAATTACGCAGGGTCACATTGACATGTACTTTGATCGTACCACCAGAGAATCATATTTATCGAACGAATGAGTGAATATGGAGTTTAACGTCGCTGCGGGAATCTTTCACCCATTTGCGACGATAAAGCAATTAATTATTTTTCTATATATATGGGTTAAAAAGGAAAAAGTTTGAAAGTGAATAATGTTGTTGATAAGCTACTCTTCATATATTTAATATAGAGACATAAACACATGATAAAGAAACATTGTCATATGAATGTTATCATATGGTTGAATCAATGTGTCTATTCTTTTAACAGAATCATATTTCATGTAAACAATATTATCAATTTTACCACACTATTCCATAATCATAAATTTCAACATGACAATAATAGCATAGCATTTTCGAATTAAAAAAGTACATGAAATACGATAAATATTTGAGTCATCAATATCATGGCCAAAGAAATACAAGGAATTTCTCATAGTGCTAAAGCATCCAATATGCGCCTCCGTGACATCATTGAAAGGCAGAGAGTGGCAGAATTAATCTGACAGAAGAACAATGGGAGAACCGGAGGGAAGAAAATCTCTAGTCAAGTCTTCATCTCACATACATGCAAAGAAATACTATTTGCCTGAAGACTCATTTGAAAGGCAAGGATTTGGTGAGATCACTTGGTGGACAATGGTAATTACTGGTGAAGGGTGTCTGGCTTGATTAGACGCGATGCGTCTGGAGTCCATTGAACAGCGCCATCCCTGGGACGTCTCGCATAACTCCGGTATTGTTCTCGCTTCAATGATTACAGGCCGCCGACACACTTGGTCAACAGCTACCGGGTCCGAGGGGCTTGACTGCTCTGTGGACAACATACTGACCATCGGACCGGGGGCCTGTGGACAACATACTGACCACCAGACCAGTCCCATTGCCAGACAGACTTCGTAACAATAGAACCAGTTTTTATGTCATCATTACTTTTGCCCAGACATTGCGGTATCCCACATAATGCCATGTTATGCTAATCCCTGGTATTTGCATAATCTTTGTAATTGGAAGGTGTGGACAGGTCCAAGTGGTGTACCCCCTACTGGCATGTCTTTAGTGTGTCTTTAAGTAGACCGACCGACCGACTGAGTGAAAGCCCACTGGAATGACTGCACTGTCTTTTTATGGATTACAGCAATAGAAAATACGCAAAAATAAAATAAAGTAACAAAAAAATAAAAAAATGACTTGACAGCATTTGTGATGATGAATAAAACAAAATTAGACAAATATCAAGTAATATGGTACCATTGAAAATCACTAGTATACATACATTCAAATAAATTCATTACAGTAAACAAGTACTTAATTAGTAGCTTTTCCACTTAAAATGATTTGTCACTATGACCTATTACATTTAAAAGCCATTTCATCTAACATTTCTTACACATTATTTATTGAAAATTGTTCCAATATAATAAGCATGCATTTCAAGAAATATTAAATTTCACCAGCCTACGTGCTGCAAGTCATAAAAAAACACTACTGGCAATTAGCATGATGAAAATAGAAGAAATTAAGTAATAAAGTTGAAAGAACTGTTATCAATATTATAATTATGAACATTAACGTATGAAGTAGTCTCAATTGGCTCTCAAGATTCTGCCAATAAAGGAAATAGAGCTAGTAGTGTATGTTTCCTATATATTCCAGATCAATCAGCCCATGTACTAAAGCTTGTGGTCGTATTTCTAACAGAAATCCACATACACATGACGTGGCTGCTATTACTGGCAATAGTTCATACAGAATTCCATTGATAAGGCAGATCGCCGTGCCAAGTCAGGGTCATGGCCGACAGCGTGATCACTCAGAACGGTGTGATTGGAGGTGGGGTGGCGTCCCGAAATAATCACACGTGTCCGTATACACACGCAGGATAATCATGACCATGATGTAATCATTGAATGCGTTTCCTTTCAACAAATCTCGATTTAAATCTAATAAAATTTCATCATGTAGCTGTGTCATGTATTGTAGGTACTGTAGAAATTATTATCAATAAATTATTAATGTAAAAGAAAGTACAGACACTTCCCCAGGTTCTAGTCTTCGTAAGAAACCCCCACGGTTGATAAGACAGGCGAGTTCAGCGAGTTATTATTTTTATGTCGCAGCAGGAAACTTCCACCCATACTTGCTGACGATAACATACAAGGGGAAGACCCTCAACTTGGTTGGATCTGAATGCAAATTATTCTAAAACTGTTAACTTAGTCTGTGTCATCCTTTTATACCCACCCAAATACTCCTATTCAAATTTTCCACAATGAACAGATATGCAAGTCTAGATTAAGTTTCTGGAGTCTACTGCAGACTAAATATACACGCTTATTTTGTATCAAATAACACTTATCTCGTTACGCTAATGTGAAATTTAAAGGCAAATCTTACATAAACATACACATTGGGATATAGCACGGCTTGCAGTTTGTTTACCATTCTTTAACACATTAGTGCATTCTCATTCAAAGATGTGCGACATATTTGTTGTTATAGTATACATATATAGCAGTTCTTGCATGGAGCCCCCTATCTAAGAAATATCTGATGTATGCAGCAAACTATGCCAAAAAATAGCAATAATATTCTAACAAGATACACAACTTCTCGCTTGACTGCGGGGGGACACAAGAGATGCCCTAACCCCCTGTAAAGGGGAATTAACACCCCACCCCCTTCCCCAATATTCCCCCAACCCGCTCTCACCTTTGTAAAGCCTGAATGAGAAATATCTGAATAACAGCAAACATTCTAGAGCAGGTTTTACATAGGACTTTCTGTTTACGAAGTTGTAAATCCAATGTGAAGTGCACAGTGACCTGGAAAAAGTGGTATTTTAGGAAGTCACTGAAGACTATTCCTCGTCTGTCTGTTATTTTTTTTTATATTTATGCGTGGACAAATATTGAACGTAGACAAACAGCCATGTCCATATGGTGTCTGGGTGGCATAGTAAAGGTTTTGTGAACTCCTCGCAGGCTCTGGTAGAAGTTAAGTCTGGTTCATATCAGCCGACCGGAAAAATATTTGTTCAAGTGTTTTTTGGTGGATCAGTGTTTGCGGATTGTGTCAATTTCCAGATGTCTTGTTTCAAAATGTCGACATTTCTACTCAGCGTAATTACGCCGCTGATATAATTAAGACTAAGAGATCTCTAGTGCGCATCAATTCCACATGAAATAAGAGTGCTCAGACATATTTTCTTATAATTACATGTCTTGACTTCTCGATTATGAAGTTTTTCTGCCTACACGAGACAGCAGACATAAAATTCACTTGAAACTAGAATAATATTAGTTCTAATCATACATAATGGCCTGAAAGGTAATTATCTAGGAATTGAGGTGCATTATACTTACACACATGCACACAAGCTCCTGTACAACACACACGCATGTATGCATGGACTCAACACACACACACACACACACACACACACACGCATGTGCACATGCATGCATTTACACATACACACACAAATGCAACACACATGCACACACACATACAGACACACAAACCCAACACACACACACAGGTACCCACACACACACATGTACACACCCACATCCTCACCCCAACCCACCCCACCACACCATAAACATACACACACATACACACACTGTGACCACGTGCCTCTACACCACGCCTTGCACTGGCCAGCCAGTCATGTGAACTCTAGAACTTCTTACCCACTAACAACTACATCTTTTGATGCTAATGAGAAGGAGAATTCCAGGTCACGCTGAGGTTACACCAGGATTGTCAAAGAGTTCGGTGGTATCATGATAAAGCCTGCAGCAGACCTACAGGAAATCATATACTCTCCTCATATCATAGTCATAATATGCTGCACAGCTGTCACCAGCAGCAAATAATTGACTCTTACAGATAGGTCAAAGCAAATTACAGGTCTGAGGTGCCAGGCTTATGGAGACCACAATGCGTATCGATGGCACAGCCATGTAAGAATCTCTTCTAGTTTTTGGATCAAACACAGTACAAAGATATGTACAAAATATTCTCCAGCCCGTAGTTTATTATTTTGAGTATACTATATGGTATACTACATAGTATACTCAAAATAATAAACTACGGGCTGTAGAATATTTTATAAGTATAATAAGGAAGCATTCTACCATATTTTGTAACTTGTCTTGCCATTCATCTTCCAATGCATCGGCAAATTCTTGAAGATAGGCCTACCTCGAGACTGTAGAGGTTTGGAAATTCTTCTTTGTGAAGATGATATAAAACTAAATTTATACGTCTCAAAAAGACTACTGGGCCTTAATTCATGATAATAAATAATATTGCCTACCATTGGTGGCATTGAAATATATCATATTTTATTTGTAATGTGACCAATTTTGAAATAACTTTCACATCATGCTACAATCTTATTTATTGCTCTACGTCACTGCAGGAATATTAAACCCACGTGATGCTACAAAAAAGGTATGTATAACAACCTTCTGAAAGAATACGTCTACATTAGACTCGGCAATGGTGATTCATCAGTCGGGCAAGTGGGCGATACGCAGATGATGCAAATAGATAGATACTATTTCAAGACTAATGTATAATCCTACATCAACAGTAATAGAGAGAATAGCACTTAATAGGACACGGAATTGATGGCAACACACATGCACATAACTATTGTTTAATCCTCTTTCTACTGGGTCAACTCAACATGCCCTGTAGGGTACTTGTTCTATTAAACCAGAAATAATAAGCTAAATTAAATACATTTCTAACCCTAAAAAATATATATATTAAAAAAAACAATGCAAAACAGGCATTTATTGATAACCTGTGACACTAATGACATTTAATGGTCTTCTTGCTAACCCCAAAAGCGCATTGTATTCTGTAAAGTGGTTATATAAACTAATGAAATGGGGGAGAGGGGGAAATGGCTGGTTACCCAAACACATAACTAACCATTGAAAAATAACACCTGCACAAACACACCAAACCTTTCATTTCCTGATCTACGTGAACATGATGAATAACTCGTTGCATACTTAGCGTCACCCCTGGTGTTAAAATATTATCAATATACACATGCAACGATAGAACACTTTACACGGTGTACAAACTTCCAGCATCACAATTGTGTCACCCTTTCCACGGTTCCCAACCATGTCAACTTTTTAATAGAACGCAAACAACCTTCGGTGCAAACCAATCTTTCCCCTGGTTTCATAACAAACATACAAATCTATCCACAAGCTAAGATTAGGTTCGTAGATTTAAATGATATGCAGTTATACAAATACTTGAATGGCCGGAATATGCAATGTGGCGGCAGGTTTATATTGTAAGCCACCATGCAGTCACACTATTACTAAGCATGGCCTCCGAGTTCTATGCTGTGAATACGGCCAGAATCTGTGCAGCGTATATGTATACAGTCCATGGCTGTTATTACCGAGATTTACCGAGACGAGATCTGTCACCATAAATATATGGCCATATATGAAAATAGTGTCTCGGTCAGTCATAAATATATGGCCATGTATGAAAATAGTGTCTCGATCAGTCATAAAAGCACCATGTCTAAGGAGCTTGATGTCGTTAGGTTTGATAAGAGGTACTCTGAAAGTGAAGTGAATTATTGTTGCTTAACATCCTCTGGGAATCTTACAGTTTCACATTTATGCAATGCCCAGTTTTAAAGTCATACAAAAGTCAACATAAGCAAATTATTTGAAAAGTTAATAATTTTATTTTGTATTTCGCCAATTTCTATCCAATTCATATGCATCCCAGTTTCAAAATTATGAAAACAATAAAAGTATTGCTTAGTGGTGTACATGAATTTTGTTCCTAATCATCATAACCAGAACAATATTGGGCATCTACGGCTTCCTCCAGCCAAAAGAAGGTTATACAAATGGTGAAATCAACCACTTTCAAACAGCGTCACCATTTTATTGCCCAAAGTCCGATAAATCACATCAAACGTCCAATTTCAATCATGGTAAGCCGAGATAAATGCTCTTAGATCAATTGCAAATGTGCCATTTATCATACAGCAATCATTAGATGGGTCCAGATATATATCATCAAGCCTTTCAACACAGTCCGCATACATGTAGGTAATTGGCCATGCTGCAGATCTCTGTGGTGTAGCAGTGGCTTCCTATATAGCTGTGTAAATGGTGAGGCGAGGTGGTTGGGATGTTTCCCATGTCTGCAGCCCCATCAATTACCTCCATTTCAATGGGAGGTGAGCAAAGGGCACCTGTTCTGCAGACCTCGGTGTATGTGGTATGTGTGGATCTGCTATGTATGTCACCACCGGCGAGCTACACCTGACTGTAGGCTGAGTGCCGGGTCCAGCCTCACTCTGCAGTCCCATCATTCTCTCAGCACCCTGCAGTCTCATCACTCTGCAGTCCCATCAATCTCTCGGTCATCCTGCAGTCTCGGCCACCCTGTAGTGTCGGCCACCCTGCAGTCTTTTCACCCTTCGGTCACCCTGCAGTCTCGGTCACCCTGCAGTCTCAGTCACCCTTCGGTCACCCTGCAGTCTCGGCCACACTGCAGTCTCAGTCACCCTGCAGTCTCAGTCATCCTGCTGGGTTACCCTGCAGTCTTGGTCACCCTGCAATTCCGCTCACCCATCGGTCACCCTGCAGTCTCGGTCAACCTGCCATCACCTGGCAGTTCACAAAAATGAGTCAACCTCCAATACCTGTAGCACTGAGTGTTACAGTAAACCTGCAGAGCACTGACGAGTCAATGTTGTGTCCATTGCCAAAATGCACACATCAGAAAAGTATCTTCCACAGATAATAATGCCAGGCCATTTTCAAACCTGATCTTTGGCTTTAAAGTCTGATGAAAATCCCACTGTCCTATACCACGCACACCCTTTATCACACACAAATAATAAATCTAAATATGTTATAGATACATACATTTCCTTTTATGTAAATTCCAGAGCACCGTCTCAAAGCTAATAGGCCGCCATGTTGCCAGCGTAACCCTTGCCATGTGCTCGCATATTGAACCAAACTTTTTCTGATCTTTACCTAATTTCCTTTCGTAAATTGGTTTTACTTAAATTTGTTCAACTGACGTGCCAGTTATGGAATTCTAATTTCCATTTGTAAAAGATTACACACACCCAGAAGCATACATGTCTGCCACCAGGCAATCCATAGCCATAACAAATCGTCTCGCAGTCCTACACAGATTATAGTTCACATTAGCCCGGTTGACAAAAGGACTTAGAAGGTAACGTTGTAGAAAGTCCACGCTGGACACACAAGATCAATAACAGCTAAGAACATATTGTACACTCATATCATACACAGCTTGGGAGATCTCACAAATCTGGCACAGTTAGGCAATTGTACATACTCCTTGTCCTATGCATTTGAAATGTATATATATTCAAGCTACGCTAACTTTGAAAAGAGAAATTATTTAACACATAAGATACCGTACTTGAGATTCAACAGCACTATAAATACTTCATCCAAGTTATTGATCCACATCTCAGTTAAACCCCAATCAATCTATTCCTTATACCATGCTCCTAAATCTCAATCTATACTGCAAACCCTACTCATTTCTAAATGACAAACATAAGTAAGTCTACACCCCACTCCTTGATCAAATTTGCTTAAAACTTCTCTCCATTATTACCAATACCTCAAACCCAGATCAATCCACAACCCAAACTTTGGCATCTATGTAATACGACAATCGGTAACGAAAAATAAAATCCAACCTCAACTTCCTTGAATAAATACACATCACGGATACGAGATTAGAATCTGGCAAACGGACTACCTCCAACATTATTTCCATTGTGCAATCACGAAGCAATTTCAAAATTGAGGAAATTACATTACAATGCACATGACATTACGTATCCCAAACGTGACCTCCCGAAAGGTCGGAGTTAACTCCCCAAACATGAGAAAATAGCGAAGGGTGGGGAGGAAGGGGGGACTCGCATCAGGAAAGACCGTACCCACAGGAAATCTTCCAACAGGCACGAACACGGAAAACATGCGAACAGACGAACAGACACACTGACCACGTATCTTTAACCCTTCTGATAATCGTGGACAGGGAGCAACAATTACAATAAGCAGCCAGCACAACTGTACAATTTCTCACGCACAAGTCCCTACTCCAACACTGGAGTTACGTAATGCACACTTTCCATCTGAGCACCTTTTATCTCTGCCAGCCAAAGTGGCCATTTACTGCTAGCGCTGGATTAGGACCATCGAGGGGAGTTATGGCATTATCTTGAAATGGCTAGGCCTGCCGATCAGTGACATAAACAAAGGTTCAAGAGCAGGTATAACGAGCAGCGACTGGAGATAGGAAAATAAATGTCATACGATTTACTCTGAATGAGTCACACAACTTCATGTATTATTAGTATTATTTTTGTGTCTATTGTGTGTATTCAAATATCATACATCTACAGAATTTAGAAAAAATATAAAAATATGACGAAAATATTCATACTCTTGAATCCCTCATGCTGTAAGTTAGTTTTTTTTTAAATTACATGAATGAAACCATGGACTATTTAACATTTTATAAATTAAAATATTAAAGAAAAACGCAACAGTTAAACAGTGAATGAATCCTGATAAATGTTATCAACCTGATACACACAGGCCGTGCCCAAAGAATCTGACCTCTGTTCAAACCTGACACAAGCACTACCACCAGACAAAGGTCTCATCTTTTATTAACTATCATCGGAGTATACAAGAAACCAGATATAGGCTGCTTCAGTTCCTGCTAAATGGTCACATAGGAGCTAGAATTACACGCAACGCAGTTATCTTAAGCAAAATCATCAGCCCGTGCAGAATTTCTCTCTCATTCTCTGTCTCTGCAAACCATTAATGTTACTTATATCAGGGTTCCACTTAGGTTTCAATTTTTGAGAGTCCTGGGGATGAATGTTAATATACTTATCAACAATTTTGTATTAATAAAGTGCGTCTAGGACGCAGGATTGCGCATTCGGAGAAACCCTGCTTATATCCTTGCACACATTCAGGTGCCAAGGTAAATGTGTTTGCGCATGTTTACATGTGTGTGCGTGCATGTGTGTGTGTCAAGTTGGTGCATACATAACGCTTTATATTAGAAAAATATGTTGTTTTTCGCAAAGAACCAGTGGTGTTTTTTAAAAGAGAAAATGTTTTAACTTTAATAAGATTACGAATCATCATTCTAGGGTTCATATTTATTGTTTTTGCATTGTCATACCGAATATTAAATCTTATCTATAAGATTAATTTGCCAGCAGTATTTGAAAGATTTAGATAGCAAACTGATAATGCAAGTACACGTGTACCTGCAGCCTAGAAAGAATTCCCATCCTTCCTCAAAGTTACCAACTACAGACCAATAACCTGGCAGGCATTTCAAACAACAATGTACAACATGTCACCCGAGATGACCCAGGCTGTCTGAATAAATAGTGGAATTTAAAAATATATACATAAATGTCCAAACATTCCAATTTATTGTAAAGTCTTTATCTGCTTCAGATGAAAGGTTATCTTTCCACATACCATCCCTCGGAACATTACATAAATATTAAACGTGCACGATGAGCGGAACCCATTTGCTGTCGTCCTCCCTTTCCACTCGGAATTCAGTACGGAATTAAGTACGACACACAGAATTAAGTACGACACACGGGTTGGCCTGCACTCATTACCACTCGTTATAACAGTTATGAAAGATATGCCTCAATTATCAAGGCAGTCGGGCTGTAGTGTTGGAAAATTTATGACTGATTATGTGCAAAGTTTATCGAGCGTCCTCCACTCTCAGTGTGTCTCTGTGAGTATACTCAGGTATACTCACATCACACTGAACACCGCCGAGTAAAGTCTGTCACACCAGACGTGTACACCCCTATAACAGGTCCTTGCAGAGTCAAGGTTAGTCAGGGGTGAACTCCCAGAAACATCTGTGATATACGGTCAACGCGTGGCAATTATTATCTGATGTATCGGTTCCTGTACGACACCGGTTTGTCAATGATGTCCTCGAGACAAGGAAACCCCTGTCTCTGGGTTTAAAAACTTAAATGCAAATCAACCCGCGTGCATGCTAAAAATACGAAATTCGTTTTCAAACATCAACAAAATTTGAATAAGTGCCCTGAAGCTGCTGGAATGTGAAGCATGCAGACAATGTTTTTCTTGCTAGCTGCTTGAACACTTGAACCTGTTGAAGATGGCTTTGTTATCATCCCAGGTCTTGCATAAGGAACATCTCTTGAGATTTCATGACTGGGTCAGATGAACTCTTATATTTGATGTGGCTTGATAGTTAAAGCATGCTTGCTTAATAATCATCAAAATTCTAACCCTTGGTTTGTAAAGTGTGCTGCAAAGGCCATATTAATGCATCATTAATATATTTTTAAAATTTAAGAACATGAATACATAAAATATGTTGTAGACATTTTCCTGCGTCGCGATTGTATTCATTTTCAAATATAAAAAGTTACATATTCCAATTCACACCTGTCAGCAGAAACGACGATGCATTAACCCCATGTTACCTGTAATGTGATAACAAAAACTAAAAGTGTAATCTCCTAAAGTACTTCAGCTGTTAACCACCGCCCACTTATGCTATTCAATGATACAGTGTTCAACAACACAGGAACAAAGAACAAGATTCATATCCATGTTTGCCCTAGACCAAAACATGCCAGACAACAATAGGTTTCCACTTTCGTATGGTGTGGATAGGATATCGATCCATTGAAATCCCATTGATGCTAACCGTCTGTTGACAGGTGACAAAAATCACAATATGCATGCGGAAAATACTGTAGAAACACATTATGCACACGGAAAATACTGTAACAGGCTTTATTATCAGATTATTCAGAGCCAATACACTGATGACTTCATAGAAAACTGTTTGTTGCCAGTACAATGGAGATCATTATTGCTAATGACTGCAGTATATAGATGTGGATGGTACTTAAGAAGACTGTATGCATGTACAGTAATAATTATCCTGTAATTTACTATAGGAAATATTAATAGAATTTGTACTTAATAGAATTCATGCATGGTTATTTGTATGGTTATCCTTCATGTCAACAGCCAATCCTTGAAAGTACAGTTTGGCTAGTTTTCATAGACAACATTACTCAGGTAGTGTTCAAATTAATAGGATTTGAAAATCTGCAATGTTAAAGGTATCTGTGTGACCCCGTGAAAATTAAAGATTTTACCACCTTTAACATTGGGCCTATGGAGAATGACCCCTTCATTTATTTCGAACACTGATACATAAATTAAATGTGAAACTTGTGAAATGTAAATAATCTTGAAGCTGTCACTGAAGATTTACAAATAGAGAAATTTTGGACAGTGATATATTATTTTACAAACAGCAAATGAGAATGGCAATTAATATAGTATATAAAATAAATGATATAGTAGATATAACATGATCTACAGTAGATTTTATAGGAAAATAGAGTAAAATGTGATGTTGATAATAAATCAAGGTAGGGTGGTGTATAACTATTATATCACATAGTTTATGTACTACAAACTACAACATGTGCAACTAAGTTATACTTTGTACAAAACTATAGTTGTTCTGCATGACTAATATGGTTAATACAAGATTTTATTAAACATTGTGTTTAATATGAGTTATTATTACACATTGTATCTCATCTTGACTGCACAGAGAACACAATATATTTTTTTAATATAAAAAAGATAAGAACGTGTGACAGATCTGATAACATTCTGAATGTATATTATTATATTAATGTGTCGATGTACTCTTGCTGACTTGGTCTTGTAGTCATGGTACGGTAGTCAAGAATGTCAGTTTTTAAATTCTATTGAAAATGAAATTCGACATTCAAGTCCCTTTAATATTTCCACTATAGCATGATTAATGTTTTCATTCTTCACATTTAGCATATTTTATTTGCAGATAAAACTGTGTTGTGGTACAGGCATAATTATAATTTAAAGGAGGAGTGATTATGGAGTTTTTAACATGCAAATATATTATGAGAAAATTTAAAACTACTTCAATATTAAATTCCTGTCTTGTTTACAACAACACACAGTAAATTGTGTATTATTTAGCATAAAATAAAACAATGACAGGACATAAAAAGTTCACTCGTTGACATTTCAGTACCACTGACAGTAGCCATCCTGTCCTTTAACTGCTGAGTACATCCTACCTGTTTTGGATGGGTATAATTATCACCACAATAAACAGGTTTAAGAGAAAGTTAAACCTCTTCACAAGTTGTAGATAGGTGCCTTATGGGCTAATTGAAATGGGATAATTGTTTATCAGTGGTTATTAGTGTGGACAGAGTGATTTCACAGCTGAGTGATCAAATAGCGACGATACCTAGCCACCGTCACAACACCAGCCGTCGGCTGGCTGGGCGTCACAGGTAAACTAGGTCGAGATTCACAGGTGCAAGAAAAGTTTCTGACAATCGACGGCGATTAACTCGACGTCTACTAAACTTGCAGGTAAAAATCGGTCGAGATGACCGATTTTACGTTTTGGCGGCTGGTGACAAGTTTTACAGCTTCAGTGATCGTATAACACAAGCTTTACAAACTTTGCACACCTGAGACAGGGAACGGGAGCGTTTCGTGGATGTATTCGTTGCGATAGTAAAATGACAGTCGCAGATGCGCGGCTCTGGAGTCAACTAGAAGGAAAATACATCAATCCTAAGTAAATCCAACGCCCACAACCTGACATGATCGTGCAATACTTCCGAGCATTCCAGATGACACCTGAACAGTTAGTTGTATCTATAGTAGAAACTTACCTCCAATTTGTACCCCGTCGGTCAATGTTGGAAGAGGGCACACGTGCAGACAAATGAGCAGCGCTAATATCTCACGCCACGGTTGGTGCCACATTGTGGCTGGATATATCCAAGACGATCGTATAATATTTTTCCAGTGGCCAGAATTCTTTTTGTCCTTCGAATCATTCACAAATTCATTTGCAAGTCAGTCAGTCGACAACTCGCAGTTGACTCAGCTTCCACGAGCTGGTGAATATCGGGGACTGCCGAGCTGTGACGTCACTGGCTCGAATAAGCGAATCGCGATACTACTTTCCTAACGAAAGCTTCCGTTAGCTAAGGTTTTCATAAAACCCACTCCGTGTTAAAATTGAATATGCTTTTTAAACCATCAATCTCGCCACCAACCCAGATGAAATATGATAAAATATAGTCATAGGAATAGCTGAGATTTAAAGTTAGACAGGGACCCAAATCGATAAATCCATATTCCAGTGTAATATCTGGAAATCATTTCTGGTCGGATTCAGAATGTTTTGCGTTCTTTCCTATCTTTCAAATGAAATGATAGAATGATTTGCAACATCGATTTATTATTTTTCTAACGTAGGCACCGGTTTTGGTTATGAAGTGACAATTGACATAACATATTTTTGAAAATAGTGCCATATGTGCATATCTAGTCGAATGATTGAATAGGATGTTCTTCCTTTTTGTTTCTTTTATACCATTATTTATTGTTATTATTCATTCATTTATACACATTAAATGCTACATAACAGGTTGAAAATCCTCTAACCTTCATATTCCCTCCCTCCCTCCCCCTCTCTCTCTCTCTCTCTCTCTCTCTCTCTCTCTCTCTCTCTGTATATTATGGTCAGCAGCTATATATAGCTAGGGGAGGCTAACGAAAATCTCAAACTATAGTATAGCCCTA
>JAUTBZ010189646.1:0-22292 GCA_032361785.1 Lepetodrilus galriftensis | reverse complement strand
AACATGCCACAAGCAATTGCCTGTGCTTCACTTGCACTGTAATCGGCATCTGCTTTTAAAAGAGAACCTTCTAGGTCGAAAAAATCTACTGTTTTAGTCATATGAATTCTTGTCTATTGCAATCACTACGCCATGATATTACTCGGTAATATATGGTTACCGAGTAATACTAGTAATTCCTCTAAATAATAGCTAGTTAAAAAACTAAACTATCCCCCTCCCTAATGCTAATATAACATCAGTCATATCAAGTAAGGGCTCAAAAATAGCCTATATAAAAAGAAGAGAGTGCCTCTTTGTATAAGGCCTCTTAATGAATTATTACAATAATATCCACTATATCCTATATTTTGCAGGTAAAGAAAGACCATGAAAACTGGAACAAAAATATTTACGATAGGCATGATGTTTTCCACTTTGCTCCTATCTAGTTGCGCAATTGAAGAGAAGATTAAAGATCTTGCTACTGAAAACCTCTTCATATCACAACCCAGTGAAACTGTATCAAAACCAACTGATCCAGCAAGAGTTTTACCACAAAACCCATCCGGTTGCCCTCTTTGGTCCAAAAACAGCATTGTAGAAATAACGGAAAGTATTAGTTTACCTAGAGGATGTAAATATGATCGTGTTCAACTACGTATTAAAAACAAATCAGATTTGGTTTTAAATTGTAATGGAGCTGAACTAAATGGCCTTGAAACAGAATTCAGACAAGCTCTTGATGAGCCTTATTCTGCTTCCAGAGCACCATTAACGTACGGTATAAGCATTATAAGCAATGAAAACTCCCAAAGTAAAAATATCACTATCAAGAACTGTATTCTCAGGAACTTTGTTAGGGGTATTTCTGTTAGTTTTAATCTCAACAGTGAAAGCAAAAATAATCTTAAAAATAATCTTAATATTCTCGATACCGAAAACTATCTTCGTGAAAGATCACCTAAAAACATTAGAGTTGAGAATAGCCAAATTTACTTTAGCCATCGGGATGGGATATTTATTGGAAGATACATTACCGACTTTGTTCTGAAAAATACAACAATCAAAAATACGGGAGCAGTAGGGCTTTATCTTGACTCAGGCTCCCAAAAGAATACGGTTGAAGGTTCTACATTCTCACAAAACGGTCACTCCATTTATAATGGCAATAAACGCGTAAGAACTCGAAGGTTAAAAACAATCGCAAGAGAAGGAATTGCGATCGACTCATCGGCTTACAATACAATTCAAAATAATACTTTTTCTGAAAATGCAGGTGGCTCCATTTTCATTTATAAAAACTGCAATGAACACCACGCAAGTCAAATTCCTCGCTACCAATCTGCTGATAATAATTTAGTATCGCAAAATGTTTTCAATAATGAATCAGTTGCTGTGTGGATAGCTTCTCGACAAAGCAAAGACTTGAAAAACTGGGATTGTGGCTCACCATTAATGGCTACTGATGAAGAAATAATTAGCCTTGAAAAAGTAGAAACTCGATTCTATGAAGATTTTGCCAAGAATAATCAAGTGATAAACAATACATTTAAAAGTGTAAGACGTGGCATTAAGGTTGAAGATGATAATAATATTATTCGAGCAAATAGCTTTAGTGGCTCTGCCACTTACGATATTAGGATAGGTACTAAATACCGAACGCAAGAATTCTCGCACCCAGTAACTAACACTACAATTGAAAATAATGTCTTTGACTCTGATGCCTCTACACATATTAAATACATCCATAACCCTGTTGATACAAACCTTAGTGATAATACACCCGCTAGCACTAACTCTCCTTAATCCTGATTTTGGATGAAACAAATAAAAGGAAATGTTTTTTATTCTTATAAATAGTTACCGAAAATAACCAAAGTAAATATTCTTTAGCTTACGAGCCTGCCTCTTCAGCCAAAAGACTTTATTGCTCTTTTTGCCACCTTGTTTTCCTATTTGCTCCTTGAGTTGATCTACGATCACTTCAGGAGCGGTATAGCTCTCTGTTTGCCAATTGATATAAAGCGGATAATCAATAAGTGTTGCCGTTACTAATTGCTCTAGCGTGAGCTTACGCGTTCTTCTTTCAAGTTGATAAAGGTCTTCGGTTAAGCCCCAACCAGAATAAAAGGGTCTTCCATAACACACTACTTTAAGTTTACGAATTAGTCCTTCAAAGCCCACCAAAGAAGTCATTGTATGCACTTCATCAACAATATCAAGGCAATCAGTAATGCTAGCATCCTGTAAAATATAATCACACAAATTGAGTGTTTCCTGATCAACCTTACCTTTACGGTTCCCACTAACAACATCAGGATGAGGTTTAAAAATTAAATATGCATTAGGCTCTTTTTCTTTCACTTTTTTAATTAAATCGGCATTAGAATTTATATCAACGCAACCTTTTATTATTGAAGCATCACCCTCTACCTGACCAGGAACTAAAATCAATTTTTGATCTAATTGAAAGTCAAATATTCCTTTGTCAATTCTAGATCCTAAATTGTATTTGCTTAGTTCTTTTTCCAAAATACTGATTCTTAATGCTTCTCCCCTCTCAAGCTCTTGCTTAGAAAAGGACTTAGTTTCTAAAATCAACTCAAGATCGCTTTCTTTAGAGGGGTCATAATAAATTCCGTGCTTATCTAAAACTAAAGATGCTGGAGCCGTCAAATCAGTCCCTAATCCTGTTGAGCGAATAAAGCCGTCTTCAATATGCCAAAGAGGGACTTTAAATTGCACCACCAGTTTTTCAGCTTCCTCCTGATTTTTACTTGCCCAAGTAACGAGCTGAGACGTCGAGTCAAATCCTTTCTTTATCGCTTGTTCTGCTGATTGAATAAAAACGAGAGGAAAATTAGTTTTTAAAAAAGCTCTAATATAATTTTGTTTCCAACGCGTGAAATTAATACAGAAAAGTGGTTTATTTAGGTCTAAGTAATTATTTTTTTGCAGTTCAAAATAAGCAACAACCGCATTTAGATCACATGGCTTTTGGGTATCAGGGTGTAAATATTGTGTGTAATGAATATAAGCGGAGGAAAAAATTGCTTCCAACGATACCTTTTTACTGCGTCGTAACCAAACAGCAAGATCTTTACTAGCCCTATCTTCCGTCAGACCCCAGCCCGCATAAAAAGGAACACCATAGCAAATAACGCGCTTACCCAGCATTAAAGCCTCAAAGCCCATTTGCGAAGTTGCCACCACCACAGTTTTAACACGTTTTAATAATACTAATGGATTCACCAACTCTGAAATAACAGAAATACGATCATCTAAACCACTTAAGGTAAAACAACCTTTCTTCTTACCAGCAACAACATCGGGGTGCGTTTTTATTATAATGTTTGAATCTGGGAATTCTGTTAGAGCATCCGCCAACATACCATCAAATGTTTGTTTATCAGCATATCCGCATTCTAAGGACATATCCCCAAAGGTTTGATCAATTAGTAAAACGATATCCTTATCGCTGTCAGGCAACACCTTAGAATATTCAGGCGCATTATTATATTTGCTAATATTACTTTGCGTAATTCTGCTTATAGCATGTTTAGCACGCCTCTCAATTTCAGGACTATAATATATTTTATTCTCATCCAGAATTATCATTTCAAGATCAGAGACTTGAGTCGCATCGTAGTAAATACCTGTTTTATCTTTAACTAGAGAACAGCTATTTGCTCCTAAAACACCTTGCCCCATAGAGTGTATAAAACCATCCTCAAGTGAAACATAATCAAGCTTATTTTTTTTGGCAAACTGTCTTGCTAATGCCGTATTCTCCTTTTTACCCCAGCCAATAACATAGCCAATACTAGTCGAATCAACAGGGTTGAGCACCAACTCATCAGCACCAAGTAGCGCTGTTATTAAATCTTGTTTTTTATAAATTCCGCGCGAAAACGTAGCCACTCGTATAGCTTTATTCATGGCTATATCCAACGAAGAATACTAGGAAAGCACACATCCCCCTTTTTTGCCCTTTTTGCCCTTTTTGTCGTTTTTGTCGTTTTATTATCATAATCTTTAAAGAAAAAACTCACTGATCTTCCAATATACCTTGATGAGTAAATGGTTGATATAAATTGAGACTTTATTATTATTATAAAAAGCCAAAATTTGCCCATCCCTCTTCTTAAGATAAATCTTACACTCCGCTAAGTAAAACAAACGAATTCGTTGTTTGAAAGGTGTTTTTTTAGATGTGGTTTTACTTAACTGCAAGTGACCTAATAGCTTCCGATTTGGCGAAGCCGAAATTCGATCATCACTTGACACATTGAAACAAAAACGTATTTCTGGACAACTTCGCATACTCCTTACAAAAGGCATGACTGAAATATACATTTGCCAGTCTTGACAAGAAACAAGCTTGCTAAAATGTATTTCCTCTAAAACCCTACGAGAAAAAGTAACACCCCCCAACGGCCCAATACAGTTTTGATACACCAGCCGGTGCGCTATTTTGTTTACCTTATTTACATTGCGATGACAGAACTTTTGATAATGATCTTTACAAGTCCCGTCCTTACAAATCACTCTTCCCGTCAATAATAGATCGGTATCTGGATTATTCTTTATCTCGCCTAAAACACCTGAAAGCCAATTTTCAGAAATAGAATCATCAGAATCATGAAAATGGATAAACGGAGCGTTTGAAAGCTTAAAACCTCTTTCTCTAGAAAAAGGTGCCCCTGAATTTTTTTTATTTCTTTGTAGTCGGAAAGAACAAGAAAACTCTCCATCTAAACTTACTAACTCCTTGGAACAGTCATCAATAATAATAATTTCAACTTCATTAATATAGTTCCCAGCCACAACAGCATTTGATAGATTCTTCAACAAAAGTGTAAGAGAATCTTGCCGATTATATACAGGAATAATAATGCTAAGATAAGGATTTATAGTTTTTCTCATAAGACTAAATAATATATGATAATACACTCTCATGAAGCGTAATGAAGAAGAACCAACAATTAAAATCAATCAAATGGTAGTAGTCTCTTTGATAAAACAACAGTCCTTCTTTTTCTTATATTACTAACCTTCAGCTATTTAAGAAAACAGGTTTGCCGCTAATTGCTTCACCTTGAACCAAGCGCTACCAATATTGCGCCAAGTGCCATCTTCATAATCAGAATAAAGCAATCTAAAGAGCTTTTCTTTCCCAAAAATGCTCTTTGAAAGCTTACTAATAAACGAGACTAAAGCTTTAAAAATAAAATAAATCAGATGAAAAGGAACTTTTTTAAGTTGGGTTTTTTTTAGCTCTCCTAACTCAGCTGATGATGCTCCTCTAATAAGAGCATCATTGAATAGAAAAGAAATTTTCATTTTCTCATTACGAATACAATGGTATAAAAATACTTTCTCATCATACCAAATTACTTCTTGAGGATGGGCCTGAATAAAACGCTTTTGGAAGTCAATTTCTTCTCCGTAGTTAATAGTTTCTCCTGACATTCCAAGTTCTACATCGAATAAACCTATTTCCTCAAAAATATCCCTACGAACAAAAAAGTTTCCACCTGATAAATATCTATTGACCATAGGACCATTTGGTAAATTATATTGGAGGATATAGCTATCACCATAAGATTCTTTATACCAAGAGCTTGAACTCCCTGGCAGATACTTCCCATAATATGGCCCCCCTAAAAAGGCAGGCGAAAATATATTTATTATTTTGATAGCCTCAACTAACCACTGCTTGGGTAAAATACATTCATCATCAATGTAAACGATATAGCCACCTTTAGCATTTTTATAGCCTGTATTTCTTGCATATGAAAGACCTTGTTCTTTCTCAAAAAAATAATACATTTCAATGGGAGATATATTATTTTCTACAAATTTCTTTGACAGTCGAGCAGTATTATCCTTAGAATTATTATCAATAATTATAAGTTCAAGCTTTACGCCTTTCGGTATTTCTAACGTAAGCACAGGAGGTAGAGTCAGTTTCAATATATTTGCACGATTGTAAGTACAAATAATGATAGAAATTATCATAGTTTTTCCGGCTTATTCCGATGAAGAGAAGAAAAGTACATTCCTAGATTATCTTTAATAGTTTCCCAACTAAACGTGTAAAAGTATTTTTGGAGTCTTCAAAAAATGCTTGAGGATCTCTTGTTAATTTACGTCGTTGTGGAGGTAAAATAAATTTATCAAAAACCACCCCAAAAGTATTAGCGCCCTTTTTCTGCCAAGATTTTAGACTTTCATTATTAGGCCTAATATAAAACTCTTTGCTGGGCTCTAACAATAAATCTGATTCATCAGAAACTAGTTTCGCCTTTGGCTCAACCTTTGGCTCAACCTTTGACTCAACCTCAAGTCTTCTATAGCACTGAAGAAACCCATTGCTAAAATTACTTAATAAATATTTTTCAAACAACTTCACTTTTGATGCGTAATTAACAACTTCTTTCCAGTGACTATCATAAATATTTTTCCTGTCCGCATAGTCAAATCGATTAATAATGTATTCAAACTTTTTAAGAAACTTCAATTTTGTTTCAAATAAATTAATACCAAACTGTTGATTATTTATTGTTGTAGGCTCTGGCCTAAGACTGACAAGCGCCTCTTGAACAACAGACATTTCATAATACTCAAAAAATCTTAAGTTAAACTCAAGATCCTGATGACGTCGAAAACTCTCATCAAAGCCATTTATAGTAACGATCGCCTCTCTTTTGTAAGTAGCGGTATTGGTATGAAGAAAGTGAGATAAATAGTTAAGCGATAATAATTCTTCCGTAAGATTACTCTTTTCATACCGCTCCTTAGTATTAATAGCGCCATTCCAACCAGTAAAACCACAATATACTGCACCAATACATTGAGGCGTAACGCTTAATCTATCGATAGACTTGGAAAGGCGACCAGGAAGATATAAATCATCATCATCTAGAAAACATACATAATTTCCTGAGGATCTCAAAAAACCAGTATTGCGTGCAGCCGCCCCATTGCGATTACGACTATGACTAATATAGACAATCTGAATATCCGGATACTTCTCAATCAAGCTTGATACAACACACTTTGTATCAACTTGTTCATCCGACCCCTGAGGATTATCATCAACAACAATTATTTCCTTGTTTTCATAGTCCTGCTCAATAACAGACAAAAGAACGGAGGTAAGGTTTTCTGCACGCCTATAGGTCGGGATAATAACTGACACTTTATCAGAATCAATATTATGCATTACTGTATCTACAATTTTAAAACCCACAGTTGTTATGTTTTTAGTTACCAATGACTCATAAAGAGATATCAGATCATCTTCAGTTATAGGGATATTATTTATTGCACTCACACAGTAACCAGCGCTAGGTGAATAAATTATATTTTTCTCATCATTGGCCTCAAAAGATTGCAAGGGGTCATGATAAGGGCGAAGTCCATCTAGACTTGTAATAAATAAATGCAACTCGAAGGGGAAAGTACTATCATCATTATACGAAGCTAAGTATTTAATTTGCTCTTTAGATGTTAAAATTAAATTAATAATAGGTCGAACTGGCGGATATTCGAAAAGACTGGCATCCCACCTCATCTTTTTTGCATGAATAAGTTGATTTCTTGAGCCTCTTATAGAGCTGCTCCTAACATCTGGCATCACCATATAAGGAAACGCGATAAAACAATCAGATGGATATTTATTATAGATTTCACCAAGTGGAAGATGATCAAATGGTGCTTCATAATGACTTTGTAATTCAATTAGCTCATCAAAAACTGTTTCACGAATAGCAATCGCAAAAGAGCCACAAGTATCTAATTGCTTAGGAGTATAATATCCTTTTGATTTTGACTTTTTAAAGTCAACAGATTCCCAGTTGTATTGAGATGCACCTAACCCAACAAACTTCCAGGTATCTGGCAAATTCTTGAAAAATGATTCTAAGCTTTTATTAAAGTTTGAAGCTAAAAGCACATCATCTTCAAGAATAAGAATAGACTGATAACCCTTTGTTTTCGCATCGTCTAATATTCTAATATAAGTATCGATATAACCAAACGCTCCAGCTGATTCAACAAATCGTTTATTTCTTTTTGCTTCAAGTTTATTAAAAGACGTAAAGTAAGAAAGAGATCCCGGCTTTTTTCGTGAGTAAGTTTCATAACGATCTAAAATTGGCGGCAAATACCCATCAGAAGCATCAAAAACCATTGGAGTGATACCAAAGCTCCTTAGATGAGATAAGGCTTTTAACCTTTGCCCACGATGTTGTAGCAAATTAACAAGATAGATTTGGTCGAAAATTTTAGTTTTCAATGAAAACTCCATTCTGATGTCTACTGTATAAAAAATATTATATAATCTTAAACCATGAAGCATATCTTTTAGCAAAGCTATTTTTAGAATCTCTAAAAAATAATTTAGGCTTATTAATTAACTTAATTATTTGTTTTCTATTCATTACAAAGTAAGTCAGAGTAGCGAATAAGAATACTGCAAACATTTGAGCAAAGGATATTTTTTCAGAAGCCTCTTTTTCTAACAAAATAAGACGCTGCTGCATAACTGACATAGCTTCTTTTCTAGTTTCCAGCAGAGTTGTTATTTTTTTAGCCTCACTCATTACAGTAGTTTTTTCCTGTTTCAGTTGAAGAATAATACTTGAATAATCCTCTACCACCTGTTGTTTTTCTTCTACTATTTGTGTTGTATTTGCTAATATTTTTTTACTTTCTTCTAGGCTATTTCTAGTATCATTTAGTACTTCTTTAAGATCATCAATGATATCCTGTAGATTCTTAATTTTTTTAGCTTTTACTTCTATTTCACTCCAGTGCCTTTCAATAAGACTTTCTTTTTTCTTGATGTTATTCAAAGCATACTGATATTCATCATAATAAGTACCATGTAACTCTTCCTCGCCCAAGGTAAAGAGTAAATGACTTACATCAGAATTTTGAAATTTAATAAAGTTTTCTATAAAAGTAATACGAAATAGAATTAAAAACCTAAGATACTGAGTTTTCTTATCAAGACTTAACCCAGAACTTAAAATAGCTTTAGAATAATAAAGAATATTGCCTCTAATATAGCGATAGAATTCTTTTTTGTAACGATCCGATAAATCATTCTCTTCTAAAAATCTGGAAATAATTTCAAAACCTTTCAAGTAATCTATTATATGTTTATCACTCATACTCGTCATAATAGATTGCTTTCGAATTAAGTAACGGTATAAACAATCTTTGATCACCTTCACATAACGTGACTTTGCTAAGATCCTGGGCATTGTTGACATATCTTCATAATAATCATGCTCAGGAAAGAAAATATCATTATCAACAAATAATGATTTCCTCCAAAGTTTATTCCAAAAGGCAGGATTTACAATTGAAAAAATATCAATGGAGTTATCATCATTAAAAACTTGATCCTCAGTATAAGGAACCAGAGAAAGAATATTACCATTCTCATCAACTCGACTATAACCACAACAAACAATATCAAACCATCCATTATCTGTGGCAGTCCATAATGTTTCTAACATTTTTGGCGACATATAGTCATCGCTGTCAACACTAGCTAAATAATCTGCTTTTGCAGCACGGATTGCCGTATTTCGAGCGCCACCTAAACCAAGATTTGATTCATGATTAATTAATCTGACTCGTTTATCTTGCTTAAGATGTTTTTTGACAATTTTTTCACTTTCATCTGGAGAACAATCATTAACACAAATAATCTCTATTTCTTTAAAAGTTTGATTTCTTACAGAATAAAGACACTTATCTAAATACTTCTCTGTTCCATATATTGGAATAATCACAGATATTTTAGGAATAGACATTTCTAGTAAACCTCAGCATAAGCTATCCTAGCTTTAGGATAGCCCCTATTTTTTTCACAAATGAATTTCTTGAGTCAGAAAAAAATAATCGGGGCTTCCTTCTAAGTTTCAGATAGTGAGCTCTACTCATAAAAACCCGAGAGAAAAAGCCAAATATAAGAATTCCTACCTTCTGAAGCAGAGAAAGTTCCTTTTCTTGAGTTCCACTTTCAACCGATACTACATTTCCCATTTTCAAATCACAATTAACGAATTCAAAAAACATCTCTAAACTACGATTAGTTTTCATTTTTTTAGAATAACTTTGATCAAAGAACTGAATCTTAGAATTCTCGGAGATTTCTTTGACATAAGACTTATATTCTATTGAATCATCCCAATCTTGATTAAGTAACACCCTACGTTTAAAAAAACTTTTAAGGTCTGGTTTAATAAACTTAAAATGAAGCAGTACCGCGGGATCGGAATAAAGTTTAATTCTTTCGTTTTTGATTATATTTTCACCTTCCTGCTGGAACATATGATATCCAGCTGCCACTTTTATAGGATGAAAGTCAAACTTAAAAAAAGGGAACTTATGAAGACATACAGATGTTTTTAAAACTCTCATCCTAACTCCTCCACTCTTCACCAAATTTTTTTCATACAAAAAACCTGTTTTATAATAACTTGCATTAAACGTATCAAAAAAAGAACTATGCTCTAAAAAGCTCTCACCTTTAATATATCCATCATTTGTAGTTTTCGGATACATATCTAGCAATGTCACTGCAATAACATTACTATTTGAGGATTCCATCCTATTTATTAATTGTCTTAAGTTATTGTTTTTTCTTTTATTAAAATAAAATAATTCATCAGTATCAACAACAAAACAATATTGATTCACACAATGTTTCATTAGAAGCTCATTGACCCAATTTGTGCCAAAAGCCGCTTCACGATAACTATCGCTAGTTTGATATATTTTAATGTTGATTTTGTTTTGTTGTTTTAGATAGTTACCCCCCCCATCTTCTGACATATTATCTATCATAATAAAATGAGTAACGCCCAAAGCTTTGTAATACTTTATAAAGTAATCAAGCAATAATTCTTCATCCCGAAAAACACACAACAAATATATAGGGGGGAGAGATGATTTTTTTAGGTTATTCTCATAAACTAAAGATAAATTAGTGGTGGACATATAAAATATATTAAGTTCTTTTGAGGTTAAGATGGCTAGACTGAACACTCATAAACAAAACGAGTCTCCAATAACGAACAAATAAGCATCACTGAAATACAATCTAGCTGATAAGATTAAATAAAATCTATTATAATAGGGAGTATACAACGACGAAACATAACATGGAAAGCATGAAACAGTTACATCAGTCCTTTGAAGAAAAAGCAGAACAATATTCAATAAATTCACAAATTGAAAGCTTTGATTATTCAATAAATATTTCCCTTCAATATAACTATCTATATACAGAAACACCTAAAGTTGCATGCTCAACAATTAAAACCATCTTACAAAAAATGGAGCTTGGCAACCCAGATCTATATAGACCTAACTTTGAAGACATACATGACAGGGAGATCTCCCCTTTGCTTAGACCGTCTCAAGTCGAGCCACTTGATTTATTTTTACAAGGAGATAGGCTATATAAATTTTGCTTCTCTAGAAACCCCTACACAAGACTTTTATCAGCTTTCCTAGATAAAATAGAAAATAATAGACCTGAAAAGCGCCCTATCTTGCAAGCATTAGGAAAAGATCCCAGCCTAATGGAGCAAGTCATTTCATTTAAAGAATTTATCCAAGTAATTTGCGAACAAACTACTATAAACATGAACACACACTGGAAAGTTCAATACTACCAAACCTTTCAAAGTAATATCAGATATGATTATATTGGAAAAATTGAAAACTTTAACAAAGATATTAATATCATTCTAAGTAGAATCAATCCAGATTATAGGAATTATATCTCATCAGAAAAACGGCATGCTACAAATGCTAACTTCCTATTAAATAAACACTATACCCCATCAATCATCGCTAAAGTTAAAGATAAATACAAATTGGATTTTGAGTTTTTTGGCTACGATGAAAAGCTTCCAAAGCTCTAATATCCGTACATTAGTTTATCTACAAAGGAACTAGGATTCTTTACTAACAAATCAAATAATTTACCACCTAACTCATTATGCAAATCATCATCAATCCAATGCTCACAATATCTATACTTTTTAACTAAACGGAAGTCGAATCCTCGACTTCCAGCAGCGTGATGATAAAAGAGATGATTATAAATACCGGCAGCAACTGGGTGTAAGTTTACACGATTTGTTCTTAACATAGGCAGGACCTCGTCCATTAGGTTTACCATATCCCCACCTACCTCTTCAATTATTTCACCTAATAAGTTTTTCACTTTTGTATAGTCAAAATTTATATTTTTATTCTGTAAACCTTCAGGAGTCATATACACAACACAAGGATGCGGAAACATATCTAAATTTTCATACCTTATTGGAGCAGCAATACTTTTATTAAAATCTCTCATTTGCTTTCTTAATACTGCTTGCCAGCCTCTAAAAGTAGGAAAACAGTCACTATCTAAGATTAAATAGCCACTATAATTACTCGATCTTTCTCTCATATACTCTAAGATCTGCTGGACTCCTGCAGGATGCCCCACATTATTACTATTAACTCTAACTATTTCATCATCATTGAATATCTCTCCCCCTACAGAATTTAGAATTACTTTGAAGTCGTAGGGTATTGTTGTGTTTTTTTTAATAAACTCTTTTTGTAAATGATACCAATTAATATTTAAATCAGATGGCGCATATACAGACATGATTAATATCCGATCTTCTAAAAAACTCATAATATCTCTTTCTAACTATTCCAGTTAATACTATATATTCTTTACTAGCTTATTACCGTTGCGCATTGATACTGGCAATAACGAGCCACCTATTAGTTTTTCTTCTTCTGAAAGTAGAATATTTTCAATTTTCTTAGTTCTTCTTGATAAATTTTTTGTAATAAATCCTTCTACATTAATATCTTTAGGTAGTCCGATAAAGTCTAAAGTAGTGGTCAATATATGATCAGGCTCTTTGAGCAGGTTATCATAAGATAGCTCGAAATAACTCTCTACAGAAAGCGAGTGCAGAAATTCAATTGCTGCTTCAGTGCTTAACCTCCACTCTAAAAGCCCGCGTAAGTAATTAGTATTACACAACGCTGCTAGCCCAATTGTACTCTCTCTACCTTCCGCATATTCGACTAACTCATTCCATTTATACATATTTTCACCAAACCACTTGCCTTTGTCTGCAAGTAGTTTAATTGAGTTTGCCACCTCAACTCCATTTCTAAAAAGATGAATAAACTTAGATAATGGAAAAATTTTATGAATAAATCTTAATCGAAAGTTATTGATCGGTAATTTCTCAATTAGAATTTGTGACTGACAGGGAGGAGCTAATAAGAGTTCTTTTTGAAAAAGCTGAATTAAGCTTTTACTACGTTTTGGACAAACATCTTTCTCAGTAAGTACAAGCTTTCCATTTGCGAACCCCGCGTTAGAACTCCAAATATCTGTTTCTGGATAGGCTTTTGACCATAAACCGCGAGGCTCATTAAGGTAAGTTATTTTAGGATGTTGCGAAAGTGTAGTTCCAAAGATTGTAGTACCATATCGTCCACAGCCTATTATAAATACAGGACTTAATCGTTCCATTATTTAATACAATAAATCATCATTCTAATATTTTTGCATCGGTATCTTGAAACAGAGGCCAATCGTTTGACAATGCATCAAAATTCACCTTACTAAGGAAAACACCAAAAAACATATCCTTCATATCTACTACCTTAGCAACATCCCAAGCCGAAATATTTTGATCAAAACTAACTGCACGGCTAAACATTGAACTCATTATTTGGACTAACTTTGTATCCCACACACCAATATCTTGATTAAAAACTATGGCATTATCAAACATACCGCGCATATCTTTTACATTGCTTGTATTCCAACCACTTATATCTTGATTAAATTTTCTGGTTGATTGAAACATATAACTCATATCTTTAACATTTATTGTATCCCATTGAGCTATATCACCATTAAAATTAGAAGCACCTTTAAACATTGAATCCATAGTGACGACAGATTTTGTATTCCAACTTCCAATTGGTTGATCAAAGCTATATGCACTTTCAAACATGGAACTCATATTTGTTACATTTTCAACGTTCCAAGAACTGATATCTTTGTTAAATTTAGAGGCTCCAAGAAACATAGACTTCATGCTTTTAACATTTCTTGTATCCCAATTATTAATATCTTGATTAAATGATGTTGCCCTATAGAACATAAAATCCATTTTTTCTACATTCTTTACATCCCATTCACCGATATTTTTAATATCAGGTGACACACCAGAAAACATAAAACTCATATCTTTTACATTAGTTAAGTCAGGTGTATCTTCTGCCCTTAAAACTAAGTTATTACAATTAAAGAATGCGTTCTCCATAGACTCCCATTGAATTGTTCCCCATTGTTCAACAGATAGAAGCTTATAGTTATCATATATTCCCGTTGTAGAGAAGTACAACCTAGGAAAGTCACCATATATCTTGATTATATACACTCCTGGAGTTTGATAAGTATGAGTGGTATCTCCTTTCACATTCCATGAAACCTTTCCATCACCCCATTTAACTTTATAATCATACCCAGTACCAAAAGTAGAAATTTTTATTTGACGACTATACGTCCCCATTTTATTGTCTGTCTTCCACGTAGTAATAAATGGAATCTGTGTATTTACATTCTGAGTTAACAGATTTGATGTAATATTACCGTCTGATCCTGAATCCTCTACTGCATCCTCTACAACTTGGATACTAATGGGGCTCAAAGAGTTTTTATTAGGAATTATAGATAAAGTATATTTTGAACCTGAACCTAATAAGCTATCTATTGTTCCACCAGACACAATCAAATCTTCCTCACTAAAGCCCGTAACATCCTCAGAAAACTCTATATCAAAAGATGCTGCCGTTTCGGAATCCTCAACCACATCTGGGTTTTTGCTTATCACCACTGAAGTTGGGCGCACCCTATTAACCGTTATACTAACCTCTACTATCAATGAATCAGCCTTACTATCATTTGCTTTATAGGAAAAAGAATCCATTCCTCGGTAATTTAATTCAGGCGTATAGGTTGTTCCAATATAAGCCCCATGTTGTGGTTGATGCACAACCTCATAGGTCAAATCATCTCCGTCTACATCTGTCGCTTTTAATTCAATTATTGTACTTGTATTTTCATTTAGAATGATATCTTGCGACAACGCAACAGGAATAGTATTTCTCGTACTATTGCCATCACATGCCACCAATAAAAGATAAGATAATAAAAACAAACTAGCAAACTTAAAACATTTGTTTATTTTAATATTCATATTCGACACCTGTTAATTCCTTTATTTAAGCGATCCTTGCCAACCTAACAGTAATCATACCAATTCCCATAGATTTTATCTTTTATTTATCTTTATATTCTTCAAAGATTTTACTTAAAGCATCATCATTATATTTTACACTCTCTGATGGTAAATATTTTCTGCTCAATGCCTTTTGAGCCAACTCCTTATATTTAGCATTAAGCATAGTTACGATCTCATCCTTTGCCTCATCAAACGGGCGGATATGCTCCTTTTCTATCTTATCTAACCTAACAATATGATAACCGAATCTTGTCTTAACAATCTTTGAGTACTTTCCCTCCTTACTGATCTCAAACAGACCCGATATATAAGGAACAACAATATTCTTGTTTTTCTTGGAAATACTTTGCCCAAGGGAACCTTTCTTATCTTTACTTCCAGGATCCTCAGAATATTCCTTTACAAACTCTTCAAAGCTTGCACCATCTTTTAACTCTCCCAACACTTTTTTGGCTTTTTCTTCCGCGAGCTTACACGCTTTATCATTATCACATGCAAATAAAATATGTGACGAAGCCCTTTTCTCATCTACTTTTGCAAAAAGTTCTTTTCTTACATTATATTTTTCTTTTGCTAACGCAGTCATATCTGGAATTTTGAGCTTATCCATATATCTTTGTTGAAATAGTTTTGCCTTAAATGCATCTACTGTTATTTTATTTTTCCAAAATGTTTCTTGGTCTATGCTCTCATTTTTTTGATTGTCAAAATCTTTTGACATTTTAACTTTTGCTAACATTTGCCCTAAGTAATCATGCATGGCATCTTTATCATTTGCGGCTTCTTCCCGCAAGCCCTTTGGCCAGCCTTTGACTATCCACATTATTTCATTTTCTGACATTTCTACCCCCTTATCCTTAATTAGCACTTTTTCATTAGCAGAAAGAATAAAAGGAAACAACATAATAACAACTATAATTTTCAGCATATAGCCTTCCTATTTTTTATGAAAAAAAAGCCAGTATTTCTACTGGCTTTTCCTTAAAAGATTTCTCTTTTATTTAGATCAATTTATCCAAACAAGTACTACAACAATAGTACTTGCCGAGGAGTAAATTTAATTACCATAATGATCTGTAGAGAAACGACCATGTTCAACTATACGTCCATATCTTTTAGCTGCTTCTCCTCGCTGACGATTCCATGCAACAAAACCAACAGCAGGAACTAACCCCGTATCCGAAGCAGGCTTACTGCTACTTGCAGCGTGGTCATATATAGCTTGAGCGCTACCATCACTGGCTAAACGGAACTCAGCCCAACCACTTGCTGGCTTGAAATCAACCCCAACTGGAGTATCAATCGTATTTGGAGCAGAACTTTTTAATACAGGTGACTTAGCCCACTTATCTGTATTATTAAACCATTCAACAACATTCACTTCACGCTTTAGTTTTATTGCGTCTGAAACTGTTGCATTTGGTGAAACTACTAAACCACGTGGAGGTGTAGTGCCTTCATTACGATCCCATACATATACGTTTGCAGTTACAGGAAGGTCATCTGTAGTGTAGACAGGAGGCAGATCAAGACCAAATGGATTTCTATGATAAGGTCTCATTAAGTATTGACCAGGGAAAGTTACAACCCAATCTGTCGCAGATTGATTCTGCGGATCTACTGACCAATCATTTGAAATACCTAACGTTCCTAACACGCCAGGAGCTCGTAGTGTCTCGAACAACTCTGCATTTTGATTAGCAGTAGTAGCTCCATTTCTAGATGACCCACCATTTAAATTTGGGAAGTTATAACCTGTTCTCGCCATATATGGAGAAACCGTCTCACCTGACACGAATATATTCTCATCGTGAATACCAAACTCTTGATTTGCCATCATAGGTAATGTCGCGAAGTTCTCAATATGAACCGCACTATTACCAAACTCTAAACCAGATGCATTATCACGAATAAAGTAAGAAACTCTAAGTGCGTTTCCTTGCATGTCTTTATACTTTGTTGGAATCGATGCATTATTACCAAAATTTCCCGCCTTCAACCAAGCCGTCTCATCAAAGTTTAAAACACCAGAATCATTACCCGTTAACGCATCTGTTCTCTTTGCATGGAAATTCTCACGGAATGTTGCACACTGCGGCGCATTTGTTGAACCATCAGCATTACGTGTATGCAATATACTTGCTGGCAAAGATGCTAGCTCTGATGTTGGAGTACCCATGCCGATTATTTCAACATAACCTTCATCACCACCTGGTACTGGGTTGCCATTACCAGCGCGATCACTTGGGAACAATGTACCTGACGCATTCAGTGCAGGAATTGTACAACTATTATCACCTTCACTTGGGTAGAAGGTAATTCCTTGGGCTTCTTTCTTGATGTAACCAGTAAACATATCACGTGGTGACAAACCAACAATAAAGTCTAACGCATCATCCGAATCAGAACCACGACGGAAACGCACTTTAACAATCTGAGTCTCATTCGTAGTATTAGTAATATGAATGCCAGTTATAAAACCCGCATTGGTTGTGTAATAAGGAATGATAGCTAGATCACCGCGATTATCAGTTGAAACTGTCGCTGCGTTCGTTGCTGTCATAGCAGCCAAACCGACAACAATCGCTGCCGCCAACCCTACTGGCTTCTTTAATAAATATTTCATTATAAACTCTCCATTTTTAATATGTAAAAAAATCTTAATATCACGATATTTATCACTCCACCGTGAAAACTACTTAAAAGGCATGCAGTGTATCATACTCACCACTCATTCAGTCGAACTATGCCACCAAACCCCATCAATGTGAAGCCATTTTTCGTTAAATTTTACTGGGATAACTGACATATCTTTTGGGACAAGCCTAGTGTTTGCAGAACTAGTCTTAATACTAACAACTACTGTAGCCACACCAGCCTCAGAATCAAAAGATACTTTGTCGATTTTTTCAAACTGCCAATCAACCCCATATGAGAACATATTAACAAAAAAGCTTTTAGGAAACACCGCTTTGTAGGCTGGCGTTTCAAAATCATACACATCATCAAACTTATGATCGGCTATTACAGCCCATCTTGACTCCACCCGCCCTTTTAATAAATCCAGCTCAGCATCCTCAACACTCTTTGCTTGCAACTGAGTTACACCCAAAAAAAACACCAATAAAACCAAATAAAGCTTATTTACCAACATATTCTGATTCAACATTAAATTTAAAAAAACTATATCGTACATACATTAATCAACACCAGCCTTTCAGCAAATGCCAACCTCCCTACCGACGTTCATTTGATAGGCTGTGTTGTTATTATACAACAGTTCAACACAAATGCCACATTTTTTATAATTTTGTGGCAAATATACTCATGCATGCAATTCATTTACAATACAAAAGATAAATCCCGAAGGCTTTCGACACCTTCTAGCCAACCAATAAACCAACACCATGGCAACATACATTGAACTGATATATTGCCAGCTAGGCACCATTAAAACTGTTAAATAACTCACAAGACACATATATTTTTAATATATTTTAACAAATAGGACCCTGCTTGCGAACTAACCATATTAGACACCAAGCAAGCCAACACTAATAGCATATCCCGATATACGACGTATATTTACCGATGATTTTACAAAAAAACACAAAACACCTACCTCAAACAAGAACAAAAAGAGAAATTTGTATAAGCTACTTTATTTGGGCATGATCAATAAACCATTTCGGTATTTTTCTTTAACATATACAAGGAGGAAAATCATGACCAATGACGTTTATTGGCACAAGAGTAAAATAAACCGAGAGGCGCGCCAAAATAAAAACAAGCACAAAAGCTTCGTCCTCTGGTTTACAGGCCTTTCAGGCTCAGGGAAATCCACATTAGCCAACGCAGTTGAGACAAAGCTTTTTGAAATGAGCTGCAACGTTATTGTATTAGATGGCGACAACATCAGGCATGGGCTATGCTCAGACCTAGGTTTTACAGAGCAAGAGCGCAATGAAAACATGCGTCGCGTTGGCGAGGTTGCAAAACTATTTGTTGAATCCGGGACAATAGTCCTTGCCGCCTTTATCTCCCCCTACAGAAAAGATCGCGAACTTGTTAGAAGCAAGCTACCTCATGGCGACTTTTATGAGGTGTACTGTGAATGCGACCTTGCAACCTGCGAAGAGCGAGACCCTAAAGGCCTATATGCGCGAGCCAGAAAAGGAGAAATTGAAAATTTCACAGGGATTTCAGCCCCCTATGAAGAACCCATAAAACCAGACATGATCATTAACACAGAAAGCGCCCTCATTGAAGAAGAGGTAAATCTAATACTAAAAAACTTAAACCAGAAAAGACTTATCAATATTTAGATTACATATCAAAGCACACACCCCCTATTTTTGACCTTTTTGTAGAAAACCCTTATAGCCTCATGCTTCACACCGCAAAAACCGAAAAAAAACCTCACAGAAAGACCGCCTCTTCACGCCCCTCCCACACGAAGGTGCTACTCACACCATAAAGCAGTTGAAGCTTCGCCAACAAATAACAGCCTCTTATTGTTTTTTTAACGAGCTAGCTTTTTTTCAGTAATTTAAAAAAAATTAGGTTAGAATGCGCTCGCAAATAGAATTTAGAGTTTTACACGGTTAACATCATGAGCACAACAAAGACCAAAATAGCAATAGCCGGAACAGGCTACGTAGGGCTATCTAATGGCGTATTATTAGCGCAACACAATGAAGTTATTGCGCTTGATATTGACGCCAAAAAAGTTGAACTAATTAACAATAAAATCTCACCAATATCTGATCAAGAAATTGAAGACTTTCTAAAAAACAAAAAGCTCAATTTAAAAGCAACACTAGATAAAGAAGAAGCATTTCGCAATGCAGACTTTATTATCATTGCAACACCTACCGACTACGACACCGAAACAAATACTTTCAATACCCAATCTGTCGAAGCTGTTATAAAAGACGCGCGGGAAGTCAACCCTAGTGCCACCATGATTATCAAATCAACTGTTCCGGTAGGTTTTACCAAACGTATAAAGGAAGAGCTTGGTATTAGTAACCTTATCTTTTCCCCAGAGTTTCTTCGAGAAGGCAAGGCTCTTTATGACAATCTTTACCCATCACGGATAATCGTAGGCGAACAATCTGAGAGCGCAAAAGAATTTGCGGCCCTTTTGTCACAAGGTGCAATTAAAGAAAACATACCCACCCTTTTTACTGACTCGACAGAAGCGGAAGCCATAAAACTTTTTTCAAATACCTACCTCGCCATGCGAGTTGCATATTTTAATGAACTAGATACCTACGCGCAGATACATAGCTTAAACACAAAGCAAATAATAGAAGGTGTTGGTTTGGACCCAAGAATAGGTAGTCACTATAATAATCCGTCATTCGGTTACGGCGGATACTGCCTACCAAAAGATACCAAGCAACTGCGAGCAAACTATGAAGACGTACCCAGCAACCTTATAAACGCTATTGTAGAAGCAAATAGTACGCGCAAAGATTTTATTGCGGACTTGGTTATTAAACAAAACCCTAAAATAGTTGGCGTATATCGTCTGATAATGAAAAGTGGGTCTGATAACTTTCGCGCCTCTTCGATTCAAGGAATTATGAAGCGAATCAAAGCCAAAGGTATTGAGGTTGTGGTATACGAACCCGAATTAGATGAAGAAGAGTTTTTTAAATCTCGAGTGATAGCTAATTTAGAAGAATTTAAAAAGATTTCTGATGTGGTTGTTGCCAATCGGTTATCTGACGATATTAGTGATATTGAAAAGAAAGTTGTGACTCGTGATTTATTTGGCTGTGATTCATAAAGCCACCGATCAAAAAGCAAAGGAAATATAATGCAAGCATTAATACTAGCCGCTGGAACAGGTAGCAGACTAGGAAAACACACAAAAGACAACACCAAATGTATGCTTGAAATAAATGGTATAACCATTGTACAGCAGGCATTAAATAAGCTCAGCAATGCAGGCATCACAAAGCTAATCTTAGTCGTGGGCTATAAAAAAGAAAACCTTATGGAGCATCTTGGCTCTCACTATAAAAATATTAAAATAGAATATATAGATAATCCGATTTATGACAAAACAAATAATATCTATTCCCTATACCTTGCCAAGGACAAACTTGCAGAAGATGACACGCTTCTATTAGAGAGCGACCTAGTATTCGATGAATCTATTATTCATAATATTTTAAACGACAAAAGGAAAACGCTTGCCGTTGTTGACAAATACCTTTCTTGGATGGATGGCACTTGCGTAGAGCTTGATGAAAAAGACAACATTCTTTCCTTCATACCAAAAAAATCATTCCGCTTTCAAAATGTAAATAATTACTATAAAACAGTTAATATCTACAAGCTTTCAAAAGAATTTTCATTGAGTTCTTATATACCATTCCTTGAGGCCTATTCAAAAACTATGGGGGATAATGAGTACTACGAGGATGTCCTAAGAGTAGTGAATATGCTTGATAAAAAAGGCATCCAAGCACTTAGACTTAACGGCGAAAAATGGTACGAAATCGACGACATTCAAGACAAAGAAAATGCTGAAATTATTTTCGCGCCAAATGCCAAAGAAAAACTTAAAAAAGTGCAAAGCCGGTACGGCGGCTACTGGCGCTTTAAAGACATCTTAGATTTTTGCTATTTAGTAAATCCTTATTTCCCTCCTCAAAAAATGCAAGAGGAAATGAAAGCTTTTTTCTATGACTTACTATCCCAGTACCCTTCCGGCTTAAACACCCAAAACTTACTGGCAGGAAAGATGTTCGGTGTCGATGGAGATAATGTCATAGTAGGAAACGGGGCTTCCGAAATAATAAGAGCTATTGGAAACGTGCTTGACGGCAGCTTTGGCATGATGTTCCCTACCTTTAATGAATACCCTGAAAGCCTCGGCTATGACAGAGTAGTACAATCAATTCCAAGCAATGATGCTTTTTCATACAC